>QJNZ01001011.1:0-30518 GCA_004155055.1 Monosporascus sp. CRB-8-3 | reverse complement strand
GTACCTCGAAATTCCGGCCTGGTGGCTTGAGAATTGAATCCATCATTCGGTAATTAAGGCGCTTCTCTATCTAAAGATGCCAAGGCAGGTAGATACCTAAGGCCGGGCTCCTCCTCGCTGCTGCTGCCGCTGCCGCCGTCCGCTCTCGGGGTCCAGATGAAGAGTTTACCGAAACATGGTTTAACAAAGGGGCCTAAGTTAGGATGTAAATTAGGATTTTGGACGGGATTACAGTCCTGAGACTAGTGGACGCTGGGGTTCAGAAGTGTGTGATGGGTAGTACATGGTCCTCCCGCACTCCGCAGGGAGCGAGCAGCAGTCGAGAGTCGTGATGATGATATTGTCGGTCATTTTCCCCGCTGCCAGCCGGACTGCTTTATGATAGGTAGGATCTTACAAGTAGCTATTTATCATTTTGTGGGGGGATTGCATGAATCTCGTATCTTCTGTTTTCATATGGTTATTTACGGTGGCCCATATCTCTGCGGTAGCACCCCTTCCTCACGTACCGCCGTGTTGTCCTGTAGTGATTCTAGTGATTTTATTCGTAATTTGTTGCATATTTGATAAATATCCCCGAGAGTATTACAGTGTTATCTACAGAATTTGGTATGACTAGTCTAAAGGCTACTTTCTCTTGTTCAGAGACAATTGTTAGTCAATCCGTGGGAGTCAAGCAAAGCATCTCATATTCACACACAACGTAAATTAAGAATGGATATGATAGTCATCAATCAGTGATTCATTCATCTGCAGGTAACCTTATGAAAGCTCTGATGGACCAAGGTTCCCTTACTGCCCTTCCTCTCTGTCCCAAGCATCTCCTCCGACATTTTTGGCCAGAACGATCGAATCCTTCCCATCACGCTTCCCTTTCCTTGTCCTTGCACAACACAAAAGTTGAACATCATGGTAGCACTAGTAGTAGTGGTGATGGTGATGTTGCAAGGCTGTCAGAGATTTCTGGCGCTCCCCGAGATGGAATACCGCTCGCCTGTTCGTTCTTTGACGGATTACTGGGTGGCGTCGTCGCAGTGCCACTTCGGGGATCCGTTGGGACAGATGCCGCCGTGGGAGTGGCAGGTGGCCCTGTTCGGTCTGACGTTCACGGAGCAGCAGTACTCGCAGTTGCCAACGGGGCCGCCACAGTTGGTGGGCGCCACGCAGGCGCGGGCCTCGACCTCGAAGATCTCGCCGGGGGTGGGGACGGGCGTGGCGACGGCCTGGAGGGCAAAGGGCAGAACGGCCATGACGAGGGCCTTGACTAAGTACATCTTGTAGATCTATTTGGGTGGATGGAGAGAAAGATTTGAAATCTCGATGGATGGGTAGGTGCTTGTTGAAGACCTGTGGGGGCAGTGTGTGGTGAAATCCCCGGGGTGGTGTTCTTCTGGGGAGGGGGAAGAATTGTAATGAATTTATAGACATGAGCAGTAAACGCTTCTGATTCTTTTGGGGAACCTCTCTGGTCATGTGTGCGGCCTAAAAGGTGTGACAGTTACACTGACCGCTAGAAAAGAGTGCATAAAGTATGTGAAGTGTAAATTGACTTAGTTGATCCGGGCTTTAGAAAACGGTGGCTAAAACTTTATATATAGTATAGGAGCTCCGGAACGACGTTTCTGCAAAATACCTACAGGCTCATAGGTTTTAATAACTAAGCAGGTTACCCCTATTCTGCGACAAAAGGAATGTAGCACCTTCCTGTTTATTTCTGCCCAGTTTGCCTCCATGCTGATCAGAGGGAAGGAGCGTTTGGCGAAGCTATATTCACTTCTTGCCGTCTTCAAGCTTCTTTATCTCTAGGAGGTCTAGCAAGACTCTGGCATGTTTTCGAGTTATCATCCTCCAATTATATCTTGTGATTGGATATTTCTGACCAGGATATGTGGTTACGAAGGTTCTCAGTTTCCATGGGCGAGGTCAGCGTAAGTGAGACAACAAGCAAAAAAAGGGGAAATCACCTTCCTATAATCTCGTAGGGCTTACAAGGATATGAACAGTAGTGATTGGTCTAGAGAAAACACATGTTGGCGGCCGAGACAGGCCTCATAAGTGATAGGACGGGCGTGCGTTAGCTATATCCATCAAGGTACCCAGTTGGATTTATTGCTGTGTGCCCGTGAAACCTGAGGCAGAATATGGATACTCAGGATTGGACGGGATTATTTATACCTGTGATCTGAATATAAAACTCGCCCCACCGAAAGTTCAGATCAGAGACAACATTCACCCTTCCCCCCTTCCTTTCCCGTTCTTCTTTCTTCACCCGCAACTCGAGATTTCGAAAAACAAAAAACTGAAGAACCGAGTACACCATGGCGGCAGTGTTTTCATTCCTCGCGGCCACCTTCCTGCTGCTTCAGCAAGCATGGCTGGTTGTCGGCCAGGCTGAGTGTGCAACCTCTACCACCACTCAGCTTGCGATTGCCACCTCACTTGCCGACTACACCGCCTTTCTGGACTCCATGGACCGCCAATTCTCTACTTCTGGAGCTTCCTTTACCGGCGAGACTGTCTTCGTCTGGACCACTGTTGAGACATACTCCGGCGGCAGCTTCACGGCCTATGGCGTCTACGACTCCAACGCCTTGACAAGCGCCGGGTACAGCGTCATCACCGAGACCGCCACTATTACGTCGTGCTCCACTCCCGCCGAGACGACCGGGACTGAGTCCCTTCCCCCGTCTCCCACTGGTTCTCTCTGCAGCCCACACGGCGATCATTGTAAGTGACTTCGGAATCCTTAGATTGATCCGCTTACCCTTCTCACGTCCTCCTCACACCGAAGCCCGGAAAGTGAGGCAGTGCTGACGCGTAAGTGATAACAGGGCACTGCGAGCCAACCAGCACTGGCGATGACACTACACCTGAGCCGACGGCCACTTGTGAGCCTCATGAGGATCACTGGCACTGCCCGCCAGGCGTCGAGGAGCCTACCACCCCTCCTGCGCCCGCGTCCGACGCCGCCACCTCGACAGCGGCTACCGCTGAGGAGTGCGAGCCACATATCGACCATTGGCACTGTCCCCCGGGTGTCGAGGCGCCTTCGACCCCGCCTCCCATGTCGGTATCTGCTACTTCAGGCGGCACACTCACTACGACAGCTCGGACTTCGGCTACCACGGCTGAGGCTACGAGCGTCGAAACTAACGGTGCTGCTCAGTCAGCCACCGGTCGTGTCTTTGAGGGCACTCTTCTCGCTCTTGTTGTCGCTTTCTTCCTCTAGGGTGAACCTTGACGTCGAGTCGACACCTTTCGAGAAGCCTGCGACAAAGGACATGTACATTCACCTTTGCTTCACTGAAACTACTTGATTGACGCAAACACACAAGTCAATACTGCCCCATAGTCTCTAGTTAGATAGACTCGGCCATAGTTAAGTGCATACCACAAAGAGTAGGGTATTCCCTAAGGGCAGTTTTCAAACCACTACCACTTTATAAGACCCTGACGTCACACACTGAAGCATATACGGCTGAAGGAAGATAATTTATCAGGTTGACCTCTAGAAGGTCCTAGATAGTAAGTGAGGGTAGCTAAGCCTCCTTAAATACATATAAGAACAGTTACAGCTAAGAGGAACCTGTACCCGTAATGCATAAATCAATCCCCTATAAGTTATTAATCAAACAAATCTAAGCTTTAGCTATTTTATCGACTTCAACTAGGTCTAACATACTCCTCCAGCTGTTAGTTCCTAACAGCTGAAGCTTTTATAATATTAAGCAACTGCCCAAAAAGGAAATACCGTAGTAATTAGCAGAAATAAAAATTACAAAAATAAAATACTAAAGTCCCGAAATGGAAAATTCCTACTTTTAATTTCAAAACTTTATTTAATTTTTAATAAGATTCGAACCTATATTTTTAAGTATTATAACCTAATATTATACTATTAAACTATATAAACTTTATTAGAAAATTATTTTAATAACTTAATATTTAAAAATTTGAAATTTAAAATTTAAAATTTAAAAAAATACAACGGAAACGAATAATTAAAAGGAAACGAAAAAAATAACTTTTAATTGCTAAGTAATAACAAGGATAAAATAACATTTTCCTAAGCTTTTTCTAACTTTAAAACGACTTTTTAAAAATTTAACAGCTAAACGAATTTTTAATACTGTTATAAATAAGTGACTTAATAACTTTATCCGTTATTATCGCTTTAATAAATATTTATTCGATTTTATTTTTTTTATAACGTAAATTTTTCGAAACTAATAATTATAAATATTAACGTACTTTAGTTTCGTAATTAAGTATATTATTTATTCGGTAATTAATCGTATTATGTGTTTATTATCTACCTGGATAACTAGCTTTTTATTTAATTTTAAACTTATAATCTTAAAAAACCTTTGCATAAAAAAAGTTTCTTTAACGGTTTGCGATAAAGCTAACAGCTTTATTTCTATACTTAAGGTAGTAATTATATTTCACTTATTCGTTCGTTAAACGGTAGGACTGCCGAAAAATAATATTACAAAGCCTTAAAAACTTTTACGGTTAAGGTTATCTGTAAAAAATACGTTACTTGTATATAATAATAATTATATATTAAAACCCTCGTTACTACCGTATTATATAACGAAATAACGCGTATAATAACTATAAAATAAAACGTTATTAGTAGTATTAAGATGAATAGAACCTGGGTTTTTGCTATATCGTAATAGGTAACAAATAAGTTTTGTTATATTTAAATAAATATTAACTACTTTATATAGTAAGTTACCGAATTTTTTAAAATATAATCTTTTTAACGTTATAAACATTTTATTTATATATTCCTTAAAATTCTTTTATTTAAAAACCTTAAAATAACGTTTTTAAGCTTTAAAAGTTCGAATCGCAAATATATTATTTTCTAATAATCGTTTTATACCAGTTATAGTTTTTTAACCGTGTAATTACGCAAAATACGTATCCTTAGAAATTATTGTAACTCCTTAAAATCGTTAATATAAAAACGTTATTTTAACTTCGTAAGGATTTTCTTTATACGTATTATATTTCGAATCTAATATATTATAATTATATCGTTAATTAATTATTAGTTATAATATATAAATCGTTCGAAACGGGCTTTAAACTTCAATTTTTTATACCTAAAGATTAATCCCGTTATTATAAAAACGGTAATTATTTTAACCCGTATAAAGCCTTTAAAAGTTTTAAATAATAACCCGGACGTATAAATCCTTATAAGATTCGTACGTATATCAGCTCGTCGATTACGTTATATAAAAACGCGTTAATAACGTTAAATTAACGGAACTTAAGGTTAAATCGGGCTATTATAACTATTAATATACGAAAAAAGTTTTCTGCTGATATAAATACGTATACGTTAAGGTTTTTACGGGGTTAAAAATCGTCTCGAATAATAACCTTTTTAAACTTTTAAAATATCCCGTATTTATTAAATTTATAAATAAATACTTATATTAACGAAAGAATAACGTTAAAATTTACGTTATTAATCGCGTTTTAACATGTAATAATCTTAATTAACTGCTTTATCCGATATATTTAATCCTATTTTCGTTTTATAACCTTTTTTTAATTTTGTACGTATTTATGCTATATGGCCTTAAGTCAATTTCTAGGCAGGGAAGGGAAATTATCCCGATAAAAACGGTCTGACTTAATCGCCGTCGAAAATATAGCGTTAAACGCGGTAAAATATATATTGCGTTGTTCGAATTTCAACTTATAATTCGTATTAGCCGAAAATATTTTTTTTTTTCCGTTTTACGTTCCGAATTTAAAGATAGCTATTTAATTTAAAAAATTTAAATCGATACGGCGTTATCGTAATTAAAAAGACCCCGGTAATATAATTTAATCTTTATCCGGTATTAACGTATAAAGTGATTAATAACCTAAGTTTTTAAGGTTTAAAAAATTTCGGATATAAATAAATAAGATTATATAACTTTACGTTTTGAAATATTTATTTTATTAACAGTATATTCGAATTTTTTTTCGAAGTAATTAGTAACCGCCGAATTAAAGGAATTTCCGTTTAAATACGAATTATAAATTTTATCAACTTTTACCTCTTAACTTCCTAATTAGGAAAATCCGTAATTATTACAATTATATCGTATATAGGTTCGTTTTCGGAAACGTTTTACGTTATTATATATCCTACCCCCTTAAGAATATTTATATTTAAAGGATTGCTATTAAAAATAACTTTTAAAATCTTTTAAAAGATTATTATCTTCAATAAGATAAAAATACTGTTAATTTAATGATTTAATTTCGCCATTTCGAACGATAATTTTTATTATTCGCCATAATATAATTTCGTCTCCTTAAAAGTAACGTCTTTAATTATAATAATTCGTTATTACGAAAAAATCTACACCCGATATACGTTATTAACTACGTATCCGATGAAATAACCAATATATACCCTAGGATTTATTTTTTAAAACGCTTTATTCCTTAACGGGCTATTTTTATAAATATATAAGCTTTTAATCTGAAAGAAATAACGTTTAAAACGTTCGTTTTTAAATTTTTTCGGAAATAAATATTTTATCTCTCGTAACTATCTATTTATTAAAACCTAAATAAATATCTTCTACTCTAGGGCTTTAACATATATACGGTTAATAATACATATAACTATATTAACAGCTTTAAGTTATAAATTAAAAAGAAAATTACTATTAATCATTAAACAATATATTTTCGTCATAAATACGCCCCCTATACGTTTTTAAACGCATACGGGGTTTTTAATATATAATAACGAAAACTTATAAAAAATTCTTATATTTATAAATTATTTTTAGAACTTCTTTCCGAAGGAAATCTTGCCCTTAAATATAATCGTTTTAACCTTAATATAAAAAGGGTTTTAAAAGAAAGTAATTACGTTTATTAAAACGGTAAAAGAGTATTTTTTCCTTTTAAAAATATAATTAATCTTAATTTTAATGATAAGATAAATAATAATTAACATTTTTATACGTTCGTTAAAAATGTTATTAAATTTGAAAAAATTAAAGTATATCGTATTAAAATATTTAAGTTTTTTAATTTATAATTTTCGCGAAATCTTTCTTCGTACCTTCGTAGTACCATAATTTTAACAATTAATTTTCGACGGTAACTAAATTTTTGATGTAATAACAGCTTATATCATTTTTAAAAGCCGTTAAGTTTAAATAAATTAATTTTCGGCGTTATAACGTAACGTCTCCTTTTAAAAGGTTTAAAAAAAGGCGAAAATCGTTTTCGTAAAGCTTTTTCTAAATAACTAATTTCGGCGGAAGAAACTCTTAGATTAAGAGTTCCGTATCAACGTTTTCGTTTTCGCTTTCGAATAAATTTTTTTAAAAGTTACTTTCGTTCTTCGGGATTATAACTTTAAGTTTTTTAGTTACCGTAGGAGTTTTTTAAAGTAATAATATCGTCGTCGTTATTCTTAGCTATTACCTTAATATAGTATATAACGGGTTAATGTTCGATTTAATTAATTTTCGCTATTTTCGTTTTTAACGTTTTATAATATTTAACGTTAATCTCGTAATTTTAATAAATTTTAACTTATTAAAAAGATTTGTAGGAAATTAAATTAATATATATCTTAATAATATATAAATATCTCTTAATAAATGCTAAACTTCTTTTTCGGATTAATAAACGAAAAATTTCGTATATTTTCGCCTATAATATCGAAATATTTTCCTCTAGTTAAAATATTTTATTTTATTTTAGGAAAACTTATATTTATAATATTAAATATATAATTTTTAACTTAAAAATACGGGTAAATATTTAAAAACGTAAACTTCTTTAAGTTATATTCGGTAATAACTTTATTAGCCTATAAATTCGTAAGGAATCGTATTATTAAAAGCGCTAAAGTAAATTAAAGAACTTATAGTTTTTTTAATATACGTTTAATCCTTATTTTCTGCTAAAAGGTAATTTTCGAAATACGTTCATTAACTTTTTTGCTAATTTTAAAAATTTCGGTTTACCTATTAGGTCGAATTTTTTTATTAATATAAAAATATTCCTTAAAATGATATAGTTTTTTATAAAAATATTTCGATATAAAACGGTTATTATTATTATCATTTGTATTATTCCGGTTATTATTTTAATTGTTATTTAAAACGTTTTAAAAAAATCCCGTTTACTTAAGGGTCTTTCCGTTAAAGGTTATATTAAATGTTTTCCGTAATATCTATTCGGTAATAACGTTTTATCCCTTTCAACACTTTATATAACTTCGAAATCGCTTTACGAACTTTTATACGGGCAGTAATTTAAAAAGATCTTTGCCTTTAAATATAAGTTCCTTTATCGTAACTATTTAAATAATAAAGAAATCGGGTAAAAAAAAGGTTTAACGTATTATATAAGTAAACTGGCTGCATAAGTAAGCTAGCTATTTTTTTCGACTTTCTTACCAACCTTTTTTAATCTTTCATTTTTTACCATTGCCAATATAAAACGCTTTACAAAAAAAAACTAAAATAAACCTAATTATTTAAGTTAAAAAAATAAAAGCCGAAACTTAATTATAGGAAATTTAGTTTTATATATACCGTCCTTAAATCTACCTTAAAAACCCGATATAACGGTATAGCTATACGATATAATGTTATACTTAAATCGCAAAAACTTACGCCGATCGAATAGAAATTACTTATCGAACGGATTTTTAATTTAAATACGTAAACTTTTTTTATACGGCGTTAATACGTTAAAAATATGGCGAATTTATTACTTATATAGCGCGTTATAGAAGACTTCGGAGTTAATTAAGTGTTTAATTTTATTAAATAGAAAAAAACATTTAAAACGCGTTTAAATCGAAAGATAAATTATTAAAGGGTTTTATACGAAAATCTAGAAATATTTGGTAAATAGTTTAAGTTTATTCGAGGTATAGTCGTAAAATACAATATCGTAAAGAAAAATATTTATAATTTCGACGAAATAAAGTTTTTAATAAGGTTTTTTATAGTAGTCGATATAATTATTATTAGTATTAAAAGGTATAAAAAACCTAGATAGGCCTAATAAGGAAATCGGGAATAGTTCATAATAATATAAGCTGTTAACTTTTAAAGCTAAGTTTTGCCCTTATTTATTATCCTCGCCGGGAAGAATTATTTTTTTCGCTGGTTCGCCGATAACCTACTTTTACTCGATTAGAAGATTATTATAAACGAAAACGGCTGGATAATAAATAAACTAAGTATAAAATAAATGAAACATTTCGACAAATATATTAAAACGCGCATTAAAAATTCGAAACGTCTTTTTGTTTTCGACGGTTACGAAAATTACTATAAAATTAATAACAGTATTATATTTTATATACTTACTTATTTTTCTTATTAACTTTAATTTTTAACGTATCTTATTTTTTTCGTATTAAAACGCGTTTATTCGCTATATATTAAAAGTTTTATATAACGTTACGTTACTTATATTACTACGAAAGATTTTATCGCTGGTTTTTGCAATACGTTTAAAGCTGCTATAACGTCGGATAATATTAAAACCGGATTCGTAAAAGTTAAATCTGTTTTATTTTATTTTAATAAGGTCTTTTTCGAATTTTTTTTTAATTATATTTATATTAACCGTTTCGCCGTTTATTTTTACCAACTCTGTTATTTTCTTATTACGAAAACCTTTAGGAATATTATTAAAGCGACTTAATAAGCACGTTATTTATAAAAAAAGATTAAAAATTATTAAGATAGCTTATTAACAAAAATAGTTAAATCGGTTAATTTTTTAATAACAAGTAATTTAATACTTTTATACGAAAATGCTTTTTTTCGAAAGAAATACGGCTTATTACGTCAAACGAATTATATTTTTAATAAACGTTAAAAAACTAAAAATAAACGGTTTTAAAAAAGAAGGATATTTACTATAAAGAAAGTATAAATTTTTATAATTACGAAAAAAGGTAATAATAAACAATCGTAATTAACAATGGCCGAAGGTAATCGTCGTAAAAAGATTTAAATAAAGGAATAAAAGTATAACGTTTACGGCAAGCCCGGATATAATGCGCGTATTTGTAAAAAGGTTTTAAAAGCGATGAATAACGAAACGTCCGATTAATTTAAATTAATTTATTACGTTATAATTAATTTATTTAACTTTGCTATTACGAGTTGTTAAAAATCAGCTAGCTCGCTTATATAACTAGCATACTTGTATAATACGTTATAACTTTTAGGAAATTAAAATAACTATAATAATTAATAACGGTTAGGATTTACAGTTTCTCGGTTATTATATACGTTTTCTAATAACTAGAAAACTATGCGTTTATTTAAATCCTATTAATTTTTAACGTTTATTTATATTAAACGTTAATCTTATAAATCCGAATATTATTACTAAACTTAATTTCGTTTTTTAAAGTAATTAACATCTTTCGAAACGTAACTTTTTTTAATATATCTAATAATAATTAAAGTAAACGGATTTATTTAAGAACGTATTAACTTTAATAAAAGCTTTTTTTAAATAAAAAATAAAAATTGTTTTTTATTATAAAATTTCAAACCTTGCGTATATTTAATATAATTAGCTATATTAAAAGTTAACTTATTAATTATTCCACTTTAAAAATATTTAGACTGAGAAAAAACCGGTATAAGTAATAAAAGTAATATTTAAGTTACGTTAAGATTAATATATTCCCATAATAAGCTAGTCTTTATATTAACGTAAAATTCTGAAATATTATATTCCTTAAAGGTCCCATTTTAAAAAGATACTTAGGGGCCTGTTTTAAAAATATAGCTATTAAAGGTTATTAATAAGAAAAGAACTATAATTTTAAACGTAATATAAAAAACAGATAAGTTAAGGTAATAAAGGGTTAATAACTAGGAATTTCCGTAAAAAGCAGCAGTAAGTTATAAAATTACTACGAAAACGACGGCGAAATTACGTATAATCTTAGAAAACGACGGATATAACGTATATATTAAAGTACAACTAAAAAAAACACGGACCGGGCTTATAACTACAAAACAGTAATATTATATATTAAAGCATATACGGCTGAAAGAAAATAATTTATTAAGTTAACCTTTAAAAGGTCCTAAATAGAAATTAAGGGTAGCTAAGCCTTCTTAAATATATATAAAAACAGTTACAGCTGAAGGGAACCTGTACCCGTAATACATAAATTAATCCCCTGTAGGCTGTTGATTAAGCAAATCTAAGGTTCAGCTGTTTCATCGACTTCGGCTGGGTCTGACACACTTCCAGGCAGAGTCTGGTGACCTGAGCACGTTACTGGCCTCATAATGGCACTCCGGACATATTTAGCGTAGTAACATTAATTAATCAGCCTGACTTACTACGTTTTTCGCGCCCTAAGGTTCTGAACTGAAGCCTTTGCAGAATGATTCTAAGAAGTGAACTTTCGCTATTTTGGAGTTAAGTGCGTAATAAGACCCTGATTTTATTTAAGATTCCCGTGTCGATGTTTGGGCTTTCCGAAAATGGCGGCCCGGACCTACCATTTCTGAAACCTCAAAATACCCCTGATAAATACATTTTTAATAGGGCAAATATATTTTTCGAACTTTATTATACACTGTCGGCAATTGTGTTGTATTTTTCAGCCTGGGGTTCTGCATTCTGCTAATTCTAGGTTACTCATTCTTAACTAGGAGGGGGGAGGGCAGCCAGATATAGCTATAGCTTCTTTATCCTTGTAATTCTAAGGTTATAAATTAAAGCCTTTTTAATGCTTTTAACGTTATAATAATAAATTATTATATCTGCTAATACGCTTTTATATCTTTAAGGTTATTATAAAGGTATATAAACCTTACTGTCGTCTTAGAAACTATTAAAATTTTTTTATTCGTTTTATATAAGTTTTCTAGCTTCTACGAAATAAATCTAGTCTTATATTCTATATTATACTTTTATTTCTTCGAATAATCCTTCGTTATATAGCCGTATTTATAAGAGTTAAAATAAAAGAGCTGGTTTTTATTATTTTATAAAGGCTTTTTTTACTAGTTTTACTTTATATTATAATTTGCTTTTCTTTTTTACTAATTTTTCTTTCGAACTTCGGAGATAAAGTTATAATATATCTGATTTACCGTTATAGTTAAATACTAATAAAGTATTTTTTTTATTCGACTTTTTTAAATATTATCGTTAAAATTCCGATTTAAATTAATAAATATATCGATTTCGTTATATAATCGTATTAAGTTCTTAAAGTTAACTATATAATTTACCGCCGATAATATTTTTTAAAAATTTTTATTTAACTAATTAAAGTTATATTTAAAGGTTTATTTTTTAATGCATAATTTTTACTTTATAAGCGTTTTAATATTTTAATTATTTCCGTTTTTATATAAATTTATTAATAATTATTATAAGAGCTTTTTTAATATGAATAAGTTTCTCCGAATTATTATTACGGTCCTTATTTCTTTTTAAGTTACTTAAATAGCTGTTTTTTATATTTTCTAGCTGTAATTATATTATAAACAATTTTTTATTAAGCTTAAAATCGTCTTTTAATTTAAGTACGTATTAATTGTCTTTTATAGCTTATTTACGTTTTCGTATAATAATGTAGTAAATATTTTCATTAATTATTTTATGTTAAAGTTTCTCGATTAATCTATTACGGTTTTATTAGACGTTAATACTTTTTTAAACGTTGTCTTAGTTTTCTTTAAGCTCTTTTAAATATTACCGCCTTAATAAACATTAACTTATAGTCGATAACGGCTATTACGTAATATAAACGTTTTTAGTAAAGTAATTAAAGAAACTTTAAAACTTTTATTTTAAAATCGAGTCGATTTATTTTAGTAAATATACTTTTAAGCGACTTTGCTTCGAACCTACTGTTTTAAGATAATACTTCAAGTATAATATAAAATAAATAAATTAAAATATTAATTTTATTAAAGGACAGAACTAGAAAATATTATTATATCGGTAATTATGTTATATTTTTAAACCTAAGATCTTATATTTTACTAGTTCTAGGTTATTTATTTTTAACTAAGTAAAGGAAAATAATTAAATATAATTATAACGTTTTATCTATATAATTCTAAGCCTATAAATTAAGATATTTTTAAACCATTTAACGCTTTAATAAAAAATTACTATATTTACTAAATACCTACATATATATAAAACAGATTTAAAGCCCGCTTAATAACGAGAGGTGTAATTATAAATAATATTAATAAAACGCTTAATATTTAATTTTAAATAAAAATAACAGAAGAATGAAAAATATAAACGAGAAGAAAAGAAGACATTTAAATAAGTTATTTTAATTCCTGTATTTAAAGCTTTTAAATATTAGTAGTAATTTAATTTAAAACATATTTTATTTTATTTTTATATAGTAATAATTTTATAAAGTTATAAATTTATTAATAAAGATAATTAGTTTAAGTTTATATAACGTCATATACAAGCACTCCGGACGTACAAGTACTCCGGACGGTTTTTGGCACTTCGCAATAACAAATTCAAATAATTTAACCATAATATATCTAATTAATTCAAATCGACGGTATTCTTTTTCGCTGATTATATCTACAGCTTTTTATTAAGTAAATGTATTATATAAGGCTTAATACGAACATTATATTATTATTTCTTCCTATTAACTTATATACAACCGATTAATTTTAACAACTATTAACAACACTTTTTTACTATTACTTTTTTACCGGCCAAAAAAACATATTTATTTCGTATAATAAATATTTTTTTATTAAAAACGTTTATTTTAACTATTTAAATACGTAAGGTCGAATTATTATTCTAACAAATCCTATAATACCGCGACAAGCCCTCCGACGCGCTCTAACAAGCCCTACAGCCTTACCTCGTAACCTTATACCACGTCTTCTAATAAGCCCTATAACCTCCCATTTTGCAAATATCTTCCACGTATTAAAGCTATACAAAAACGCTTACGTATACGGGTCGGAAATTCGGTCGGTAATCGTATTTCTATTGGTCGGCTTTAATACTTTCGAAATAAGGGTAATATTAACTTAAACGCGTTAAAAGTTGGCCGGTTATATATAAGTTAACAGGAAAAAATAACAATATAACATCCGTATTAAACCTTATATAATACGTATACTTAGTAAAAAGCTGTAAATATAATTAGCAAAAAGGAATACCGTCGATTTAAATTAATTAAATATATTATAGTTAAATTATTTAAATTTATTATTACAGGGTGCCAAAAACCGTCCGGAGTACTTGTACGTCCGGAGTGCTTATGTCTAACGATATATATAAACCGTTAAATAAAACTATAAAATTAACTTGGTTTTATTAAAATTAATAAGAGAATATATTAACGTATTATATAAGCAAATCGCGCTTATAAGTAAATTACGCGGTTTTTAATACCTAGTAATAACTAACTTAAATAACTTAACTATATCATAATAAATTAATTTTAATTAATCGAATACTTTCTTACTAAGTATCTCTGCAATTTCTTAATAAATATATACGTTATATTAAGGTTATTACGGACGCTAGGGTATTATTTTTTAAGCTAATAATAATCGATTAACTTTATTAGCTATTACTAGCAATTTTTTATTATAACTATTTTACTAACTAAAAAAACTTATTTATCTTGTATAATAAATATTTATCCGTTTATAAAACGTTTATTTTAATTATTTAATTACGTAAATATCAAATTATTACGTTACGCCTTATTAGAGGCCCATTAACATACCCTGTTATACACCCTGTAAAACGCCCCGTACGGACCCCCTAATACCCCCCTCCAATACAATTTCAACGCGTCCTATAAAACGTTTTCCGACGTATATCTTTAACGTATTAAAACCGGATCTTAAATACTGACGTATTTAAGTTGAAAATTTAATCGGTTTTAAGTTATACGAAATAAAGATAATATTAACTTAAACGCGTTAAGATATAATCGGTTATTAACGGACTAAAAAAAAAGTAATATAACGTCCGTAATAAAGCTTAATATAATACGTATACGTATTAAGAAACTATAAATAGGTCTTATAAAAAGGATATAATTAATTTAAACTAATTTAATATATTATAATTAAATTATTTACATTTATTATTACGAAATATTAAAAATCGTACGACTCGCTTTTATACGCAATTCGCTTATATAGTACGTTAGATTAGTAATTAATGTATTTTTACTTATTTAGATAATTTTATAAGATTTTTTTTCATTAATATTTAATTAAATAAAACAATTTTAAAATAAGAAACGATATTAACGATATAATTATTATTATTATAATTCTTATTTAAAAGTTTATATATATTGGATTAGGTCGGGGAGACTTAGTCCTGATTAGTAGGTGTCCGATAAGAAGGTTACGAGCGAGCATATAATGGGAGCAATATATAAAATACCGCAAATCTATATTAATCGATATTAAGACCGTAAAAGAAAATTGTTAACGGTAATAAATAGTAACGGGGTTGCGCCTGAAAAAAAAAAGCTCCTAAAAATATTTTTAAAGCTAAATAGGACTAATTTATTAGCTTAAAATTATGTCCTTAAACCCTATACCATTTTAACCCTTCATTCCTATAATAGAATTCGTCCTCGATTTATCGTAAAAAACAAATAATAACTTAATGCAAATAACTTCTTAATACTACAAATACATAAAAACCTATTAATTAATTTAGATTCGTTTTCGCAATTTATTCTTTATTATTTTTAACTTAGAATTTCGTCCCTTTTATTTTGCTAATTTCTCCCTTTATTTAGTTCTTTTTTATCCTTTTATACCTTATCTATAAAAAGATTATTACTAATTAATTTTTTATATTTTTTCCAACTAAGCTATCTTTAGATAAAATAAGGTTCCGGTTATTTCCTAATACTTTTATAAATATCTCTTATTTATTTATATAACGTTATATACTTTTTTCGTAATATAACCTTAATATCTTAATTATTAAAAAACGGACGTAATACGTATTTAACCTTAAAGTTATAACGAAATTTAAACGGAAATTATGATAATTATAACTTATTAAAAAGAAATAAATCTAACTAGCAGAAATACAGAAAATATAAAAAAAAAACGTATTAATGATAATTCGAACTTTTCCGAAATAAACAATAAATATTTATCCGGTTAATAATATTTAAGTATTTTTTTATTACCTACTTTTAAATATAATCCTAAATACTTTCTAATTATCGTAATAAAGCTATTAATTATACTTATTTCGCTTTATAATTCTGTTACTTTTATTTTTTATTACGGTAAATCCATAACGATTATATAAAAAAGAATTAATCTAAATATTATAAATTTATCCTTTAATTTATATTAAAATTTTAACTTTTATAATATAAATTAATAAATTATTAAAGCTAAAATATTCCTATCTATTATAATAAAATTATAACATCCTTTTAATTCGGTCTTTAAAAAAGCAATATCGAATAATATTAGGAAACGTTTTAATCGGATATATAAAATGCTTACTTAATAACTATAAACTTTATTTTCGGCGACTTAAATAATATCATATATTACGGTCTAAATAGAATCCAAAATAAATACCCGAATTACAGCTTTTAACTTTTTATTTATTAAAATATATTATTAATAAATAATAAAATAACTAGCTTTAAGAATATATACCAATTTATCCACGACAAAATCATAAATAATAAAATATATTAAACTAATAATATTTTTAAATCGATAATATTCTTTATTATTTAAAAATATAAAAATCCTTTAAAAGGGTAAAATAACAATATTATACGAAAAGTTTAACTTTATTTTCGAACTTAAAAAGTACTTCTAATAATTCCCAAGCTCTAATTTTTTTATATCGAAAAAAAAACCGGATTAAATTTTAAATAAAATGCATACTGGAAAAAAAAAAGGTTAAACCGGTAAAATCTATAATATAATTTCTTTATTTTTTTTTATAACGTACCATATAAGCTCGCGAACTAAATAAGCTCGCAAGCCGTTTTTATTTACATTTTAATTACCTAACTTTGATCGTTAATTTTTCAATACCTATAATATAAAACGTTTTACAAAAGAATCTAGGATAAATTTAACCATCCAGGTTAAAAGACGAAATCTAAAGTTTAGCTTTAAAAAGCTATATTTTATATATAACGTCCCCGAATTTACTTTAAAAGCCCGATATTACGGTCGATACGCCCGAACCGATATTATTTCCCATTTGCGAAAATTAACGTTAACCGAAAAGAAATTTATTATCGAACAAATCCTTAACCTAAATATACGAACATTTCCTATCCGGCGTTAATACGTTAAAAATATAGCAAATTTGTTATTTGCGTAACGTATTGCAAAACGTATCGGAATTAACTGGATATTTAACTTTATTAAACGGTAAAAAAATTTCGAAACGTATTTAAATCGAAAAATCGATTATTAAAAAGTATTATGCGAAAATCCAGAAATATTTCGCAAATAATTCGAATTTATTCGGGTTATTATCGTAAAATATAGCATTATAAAAAAAAATATTTACAATTTCGACGAGACTAAATTTTTAATAAAGCTTTTTATAATAACGGGTATAATAATTACTAATACCGAAAAACGTAAAAAACCTAAATAAACCTAATAAAAAAATAAAAAATAAATTATAATTATTTAAATTATTAATTTTTAAAGTTAAGTTATACCGCCATTTATTATTATAAAAAAAATTACCTTAAATCCTAATTTTGTAATAATTTATTATTAATAACCAATTAAAAAATCGCATTAAATAATAATAACTAAATAACGAACGAATTAAATTTAAAATAAATCCAATATTTCGATTAATATATTCGAATACGTACGAAAAAATCAAAACGTTTCCTTATTTTCGACGGTTACGAAAGTTATTATTCGATAAAATTCGAAAAATATTACGTTAATTACGATATTATTATATTTTATATACCTACGCATTTTTCGTATAAGCTTTAATTTCTTAACGTATCCTATTTTTCTCCTTTAAAACGTGTTTATTCGTTATATATCGAAAACCTAATACGACGTTATTATACCCATATCGTTAAAAAAAATTTCTTTACCGGCTTTTATAATACGTTTAAAGTTACTATAACGTCCGATAATATTAAATCCGGATTTGCGAAAATTAACTTTATTTTATTTAATCCTATTATTATTTTTTCCAAATTTAAAATTCTTTTAATTATGCTTACGCTAACCGTTTTCCCGTTAACCTCCGCCGGTTCTATTCGTTCCCCGCTTACAAAAACCTTTAGAAATATTAAAAAAACGATAAAATAAAAACGTTACTTATAAAAAAGGATTAAAAATTACCAAGGTAACTTACCGACAAAAATCGTTAAATCGGCGAATCTTTTAACAAAAAATAACTTGTTACTTTTATACGAAATTACTTTTATTCGAAAAGAAGTTACCTAATTATACGAAACGAACTATATCTTAAATAAACGTTAAAAAACCAAAAATAAACGTTTCCAAAAAGGAAAAACATTTATTATATAAAAAAAACAAGCTTTCCTAGCCGAAAAAAAAAGGTAATAAAAAAATACAATTAACATCCATTAAAAATAATCGTTATAAAAAGGTTAAAACGAAAAAACGGAAATATAACGTTTGCAGCAAACCCGGATATAATGCGCGTACGTGTAAAAAAACTGTAAAAACGTCTAACGAAAAAAAATCCGATTAATTTTAATTAATTTAATATGTTATAATTAATTAATTCGAATTTATTATTAAAAAATGCTAAAAAACGATTCGCGAACTTATTTAGCTCGCAAACTTATATGGTACGTTATTAATAATAAAAAAAAAAACGTTAATTATTTAACTAAAATTACCTAATTTAAATTAATTAATATTTTTAACCTTAGATTTAAAGATATAATAAATGAACTTTATTAAACGTTTCTTAAACAAAAATATTATAACAAACGGTATTAAATTAATTAAAAAATGTAAATACTTAATAAGTAAATATAAATAAATATTTATAAATAAATTTTGTATATATAAAAATATATAACTATATAAAAGTTAAAATATAATTAATAAATACTTAAAATTATATATATATATAGGAAACGCTAAGAAATAAAACTAAACGAAAAACGTAACTAATTAAAAAATTATAAAGCCGGTACAAACCTTTCTTAATTAAAATTATATACGCCAAGGAAATCCTAGAAAACCTTATTTAAAATTATATAAAAAGGTATAATTAATTATTATAACATATATAATTAAGTATACAAGATCGTTAGGTTCAAGCCGTATTATCCAGGCTGAGCTAAAGATACGAAATAATTACACTAATAATTAACACCATAAATACTTTACCCAATATTTTCGAATACGGCAACTATTAATAGTTTTTACGGTAATAATAAATTATACGCCTTTGTTACGAAAAGCCTTATCCCGAAACCGATTATCGCGCAATGCCGATAAGCTTCGACCTTAATAAACCTTATACCCTCTAGCTGGTTTATATAATTAGGTATATATATATACTTTTTTCGTTCTTATACTTTTTTTACAACTTTTTTTCTTTTATACCTTTATAACTTTTTCCAATTTCGATTTTCCCCTTTAAATTCTCCCTTTTAATATTTACATATATATATATATCCAGCATATTAATTCACCTTATTATAAATTCTCATTAACCGTTAAATCTACTTAAAACTTAAAATTCCTACGTAAATAATAATTTAAAGTAACTAATTAAATCGTTAAAATATTCGTTTTTAAAAAATAAATACGCTTAAAATAAAGTTAATCCTATTACCAAATTTAATCGCAATTTTCAGAAATTAAATGTTATATTTACTCGTTACAGAAAAAATCTGCTAACCTTAAATTTTTCTACCTTTACTAAACTTACTACCCGTTATATTAACAAAGCTTTAAAACTTAATCGGGGTATTAAACCTCCGTATAACCCTAATAATACCCGCAAATCTTAAAATCTTATATACCGTTAAGTACTTATTGATAACTTAATTTTTTCCATTTAATATCGATATTATAATATAACCTTTAGTAATAAAAAAATGCCCTTTAAAACCTTAATTATAAATAACTTTTAATTACTTAAACTTTATCTTTTTAACCTTAATATAATAAAATCGATCGAAAAAAATCCGATACCCGTTATTAATACTATAAAACAATTTGGTATTCGTCGATTAATATTTATAATACCTAATACTAACTTTAAAAAATACTTTATTATTTATATTTACTCCGTTCTTAATATTTATAATCCGTATTCCTTATATTATTAATTAATTACATAGATCTTATATAAATTAAGAAATTTTAACTTTTTTTTCGTATAAAACTTAACGAAATCTAAAAATTGCTTAAATATTAAAATGAGTATATTATAATAACCCCTATTACCTTAAAACATTTCGAAATAATATTTTTTATTATATATATTAATTAGCTTTTTTTCGGTATAATAAAAAATTAATACTTAAAACAACAAATTATTAATACAAACATTTAGTAAATAATTAATACTTAATTTCCGATTATTAAAATATTTATCTTTAAAAATAAACTTAGAATAAATATTGATTTCGTTAAAATTAATTATAAAAAACCCGTAAGTTAATTTATATTCTAACTAATTAAGTATTTTCGATACGTTATTAAGTTATTTATTTAAATATTTAAAATATTTAATCTAATATCTTATAAGCTATATAAAAAACAACATTACGGTTTAAAAAATCCTAATTAAACCGGTATATTTCCCTTTTTTAATTATCGGTTAATCCTAGGTTTTATTAAAAACTTTTATAATAACAATATTAAATCTATTCAGGGTTACAGCTATATATTTAAAAAATAATCGGTTTAAAGTTTTTAAAACTAATTTTAAAAAAAGGCCGCACGTTGTCGAGGATTTAAACGATAACAACTATCCCACATTTTAAAAGATTACTAAAAACCGGCTTTAAACGTTACTTAAAAATTATATTACCGATTTTACTTATATACCTTTTCGATCGGTTAGGAAAAAGTCCTTCAGTTAACTTAAAGGTATCGGGGCTTGGTAATACGGTAAAATTTATTCGGAAATAATATTTTTATATTTTAACTTTTCGTAATTAAACGCGTTAATTTCCTTTTTTTAAATTAATCGATTATTTTCTTTTATTCTTTTTTTATTTACGACAACGTAATTTTCCCGTTAATTATTCGAGATTTATATCTTAATATTCGTTCTTATAAGTTTTAAAGCTTTAAGTTACTATTCTTTAAATAGTTTAATATCCTTCGTAATTATACCTTCTTTTTTTCCCTTAATTAATCGGATATCGGTTTTATTTAATTATTCCTTTATAAATTAATCGGTTTCTACTATTTTTTATATTTTTTATAAATTACTTTAATTTATTAATAAAAAAATTTCCTCGTAATAACGTCTTATCAATTTCTTTTAATCGGTAGGTACTTCGATTAATAGTTTTATTAATTAAGTACGGTCCAGTTTAACGGTATTTAAGTTTTATATTTTTAAATATATTTATATATTTCGGCGTATTATATAATAATATCAAATCGTTTATTTTTAAATGTTTATCCCTTATTTTATTACGGTTTTTATAATTAGCGAATTTAGTAACTTTACGTTTTTAATTGTTAATAAACTAGGTAATTTTAGCTATATTTTTTACCTTTTTTTCTAAAAGTCGAATTTGCTATAAAATCAGATTTTTTCTCGGAATATTCGGGTCCCAGGTTATAATCCTTTATATTGGCAGTACCGTTTCGATCGATTAAAAAGTTCTTTATCTATATAGTACTTTATAAGGATTTAACCTATAATTTGTTATAATAATATTATCCGCGGAAACTATTTTAGGTAAAAGTTTAACTTATCTCTTTTTAATTTTATTTATCGCTTTTATTAAAGCTTTAATAATCGATATATATTTTTTCTCGATAAACCCTTAATGCTAAATAACGTAAGCCGCGTTTTCCTTCTCTTCGATATTTAACGTAATATAAGCTTTAATAATTTCGCCTTTATTTTCGGAATTACCGTTTATTTTAATTTTAATCGGAATATTGTACCGGTAAAAGATATATTTTTCCAAAAACTTCCTAATTGTTACTAACGTTACCGATTATAGAATTCTAATTTTTAAATAATTAAATAATTCGTACCTAATTTCGATAATAGCTTTGTAATTAATCTTATTAGATATAAATTAAATATCGATTATTTGGATAATAATTATGTCGATAAGTTGCGAAAAGTTATAACTTTTTTCGAAACGTTAATTAGCCGTTTTCTAATATTTAGGGTACGTAAGTATCGCCTTTTAAATATATTTACATATATTTTACTAATAATAGGAAATTGCTATACGGCGGTAAATCGAATCTTTACCTTTATAACCAGATTTTTCGTAATATTATTTAATTATTAATCGGCGTTTTTATTCGGTAATGATAATTTTACAATTGCCATATTATTTATTTACCTTACGTTAAAAATACCGTTTTAAATAAAATGCTTTAAAGTCTTATATTTAAAAGCCGTTTTTGTAAGGCGGTATTAAGTTAATTAAAGAACTTTCGCGCCGTTAAAAATTTCGCGTACTTTTATAACGTTTAAATTAATTCTTAATAAAAAGTTTTTATTTTTAAGCAGATTTATAAAATTTAAAGGCCGTTTCGGTTATAATTAAACTCAGCCGAATAACCTTTAATTAAATATTAATAAAGTTATCGACTTTTTTTTATTAATCGTTTAGCGCGTTAAAAGGCTTAGGTAAAATCTTAAATAAGTTATTCGTAGTTGTATTTTTTTTGCTAGGGATAACGTATTAGATAAGCAAGCTGCGCGGATAAGTAAACTGCGCGGTTTTTTTAACTTTCTTACCATTTAACTTTAATTATTTATTTCTTAATACCACTTTTATAAAACGGTTTATAAAAGAAGCTAAAATAAATTTAGTTATTCAGGTTAAAAAAAAAACCCTAAATTTTCTTATATAAAATTTGGTTTTATATATACGGTTATACCTTTTACTTTAAAATCCCGATATAATAATAAATTTGCCCAACCCGATACCATACCTAATTCGCGAAAATTAACGCCAACTAAAAAGAAATTTATTTTCGACCGAATCCTTAACCTAAATATATAAACGTTTCCTATCCGGTTTTAATACGTTAAAGATATAGTTAATTTATTATTAACTTAACGCGTTACAAAACGTATCGGAATTAAATAAACGTCGAACTTTATTAAACGGTAATAAAAACTTTAAATGCGTTTAAATCGGAAAATCGATTATTAACGGATATTATGCGAAAATTCAGAAATATTTCGTAAATAGTTTAAACTTATTCGGGTTACTATCGTAAAATATGGTATTACGGAAAAAAATATTTATAATTTCGACGAAACTGGATTTTTAATAAAGCTTTTTATAATAACGGGTATAGTAATTATTAATGCTAAAAAACGTAAAAAATTTAAATAAATTTAATAAAAAATAAAAAATAGGTTATAATTATCCAAGTTATTAATTCCTAAAATTAGGCTATACCGTTATTTATTATTATAACAGGGAAAAATTACCTTAAATCCTGGTTTCGTAATAACTTATTATTAATAACCGGTTAAAGAATTATATTAGGTAATAATAATTAAATAATAAACGAATTAAATTTAAAATAAGTTTAATATTTCGATTAATATATCCGAACGCGTATAAAAAATCGAAACGTTTTTTTATCCTTAATAATTACGAAAACCACTATTTAATAAAATTTAAAAAATATTACGTTAACCACGATATTATTATATTTTATATATCCGTATATTCGTTATATAAACTTTAACCTTTTAACGTATTTTGTTTTTCTTTTTTAAAACGTATTTATTCGTTATATATCGAAAGTTTAATATAACATTATTATATTTATATTACCAAAAAATTTTTTTTTACCGGTTTTTACAATACGTTTAAAGTTGTTATAATATCCGACAATATTAAATCCGGATTTGTTACAGTTGGTTTTATTTTATTTAATCTTAATATCGTTTTTTCCGAATTCGAAATTTTTCCAATTATACTTACGTTAACTATCTCCTTATTAACTTTTACCGGTTTTTTTTCCCCGTTTACGAAAACCTTTAGGAATATTAAGGAAGCTAAAAAATAAGGACGTTATTTGCAAAAAAAAATTAAAAATTATAAAGGTAGCTCGCCGACAAGAATTATTAAATCGGTTAATCTTTTAACCAAAAATTAGCTGGTATTTTGGCATAAAGTTATTTTCCTTAAATAAAAGACCGCCTAATTACGCGAAATTAAGCATATTTTAAACAAACGTCGGAAAATCAAAAACAAACGTTTTTAAAAAGAAAAGATATTTATTATATAAGAAGAATAAGTTTTTCTGGCCGAAAAAAAAGAGGGTGGTGGAAAAATGCAGCCAATAACGGTTAAAAATAATTGTCGTAAAAGGGTTGAAACGAAAGAACGGAAGTATGGCGTTTGCGGTAAGCCCGGATATAATACGCGTACTTGTAAAAAAGCTGTAAAGACGTTTAACGAAAAAAAATCCGATTAATTTGAATTAATACGATATATTATTGTTGAGTTATATGGATTAATTGTTGCAAAGTGCCAAAAACCGCGTAGTTTACTTGTCCGTACAGCTCGCTTATTTAATACGTTATACTTAATTTCGAAATTAAATTATTTTATTTAAGCGATTTATCGGGTAAATAAGGTTTTAAGCAAAAAACTTAACGAGTTATTAATTTAAATTATGAAAACTTTGGCGTTAGTTTCCAACTTAAATCGGATTTCGTAAATATAATTTCGAAATCGCCTTAAAATTTTAAAAACAATTCGATATTCCCGCTTGCCGGTATTATAATTTAATTCGGCTTTTTTTTAAGTACTATTTTCGAAACCCGCGGAATATTTAATACCATTAATTAATTAACTTAAAATACCTTTAAAACTTTTTTTATAAAAATCGGTTCTTACGATAATCAGCTTTACGTCGGGATTATAATTTAATATAATTAAGGTCGGAGCTATCGTAAACTTTTTTTTCAGGGTTTTTATAATAAAATTTTAATCGTAACCTTAAATAAATAATGCGTTTTCTCGTAGTAACTATATTAACGGGTTAAATATTATAATATAATATTTAACGAAAATTCGATAATAAACGGTGATTTCTAAAAAAGCTTTAATTTTCGTAACGTTTTTACATAGTCCGATTTTTAGGATTTTTACCACTTTAATATTATCGGGTCGACGACCATTCGTTTTGCAGAGAAATCCGATTATAATGGGTATTTTTTAACACCATTACGATTTATACATACTAATCGTAACGCCGGTTAATTTGTAATTTAAGAACGTTTTATTAATATTAACGATATATTTAAAAACGAATTTTCTAATTTTAGGAAAGATTTCAACTTCGTTATTTTACGTTTTCGATTTTTTAATTCTAAAGTTACTTACAAAAAGTTAAACTATTTCGGGTATTAAATTAATAAAAATTTTTCTAATAACGTAATAAAAACAAATTATAAAATTAATAAACCTTATAAGTAAAGTTATCATTTTAAATAACTTTAACGGTATTAAAAATATCGTATAATCCCTATTAATAGAAATTAAAATAGCTTAATTATATATAGAAAACAAGTTTATTAACGTTATTAAAAAATATATAATAAAATTCGAAAAAGATTGGTCGCAATTCTTTAGTATAAAAACATTTTATAACGTAATAGTAGTTAGTTTAATTACGGAGTTAATTAATTGTAAGCCACCTTTTTTTTAAACGAAAAATTAGGCACTTTTATACGTAATATCAAATTATTTATATATACCTTTTTAATTCCGGATTTACAATATATCGATTAATTTGTCCTTTATATTAACTGGTACTTTTATACCTTTAACTTATTATGTCTTTTAAAGAATTATACGGATCTTATAAAAGGACGTAATATAATCCGTAATTTTCCAGTATTCTGGCTATTTCCTAAGTTAAAGTAGTTTTTTTACGAAATAATATTTTTTTAAATAAGGCCTTTTCCGTACGGGTAAATTTGTTACCCGATTAATTAAATATTGCGTTTAATCGTTTTTCGATTAAAAGTATACCGCGTTTTATAATAAAGAACTTAAAGAATAAAACTATTAATAAAAAACCGGGTTTATTATAATATCCGTCGTTTTAATTAATAACCTATTAAATTTTAATAAGTTTTTTTCTTTTTTAATCTGGGTTTCCGGGTAATATAAATTCGTTAGGGAGAACGTAATCGATAAAAATAGTTTTTTTTAATTTCGGTTTATATATTATATTAATTTGTATAACGTTCTTTTTTTCGATTTTGTTACGTATTTTATTTTATAAAATTTTATATAAGGCGTACGCGAACTTTTTATTACTAAGCTAATATAAAATAATATCTTTTAGTTTTAATTTATTATTAATAACTTTTTAAATAGTAATATAATCCTAATTATTATACGTATTACTAATTGAAAAAATGTAAGAGCTTATAATAAGTTCGTTTAATTTTTTATTTATAAACCTGTTTTCGCCAGTAACACGGTTTATAAATTTACCGGCTGCTTTTTTTTTAAATTTGTTATTTGTATAAATATTACGGTTAAATCGTTTTGTAAGTATTAAAGAAATAATAATCTTTAAAAAACTAAATTTTAAAGTTCTCTTTATTATTTCCGGATTTATATTTAAAGTTATATTCGATTTCGTTATATAATTAAATCCTAATATTAACGGTTACGTTACATAGCTATCGTTAATAAAAAAAAAGGAATAATAATTAATCGGCCTGTTAATTAAATAAATAACTTAATTATATTTTGAATTAAGTTCTTTTTTAAAAGTTAAAGCCTATAAATAATACCCGGGTTTATTTTATTGTTAACCTATATTTCCGTATATAGCACGTAATAATGGTACTAAATTCGGTTCCGCTATTAATAATATTATTAATTAGGTTTTTATTATTTCATAGTTTGTTTTAACTACGAATTTAAATAATAAAGTAATAAATACGGTTAAATTGCATTATTATATTAATAAAACGTTAATTTCGTTTTTGGTCTTGGCTTTATACCTAATATTTAAAATAAAGATTTTAAAGTTCTATTACTTTTTTACGGGAGTAATATTATTTCGAACTTTGTCTTCGGTTATTTTAATTATTTCCTTACTTTTGTAACCAAATACCTTTAGTACCTTATTAGTTATAAAGTTTTTAAACGCCTTGTTAAAGTTCGGATAGGCTTTTATTAGGTCGGCCTAGGAAATTTTAAACCTTTTTTTAACGTTTTCCTAGATTTTCGTTTTTTAGAACTTAATAAGATTTTTATTAATTAAACCGCCGTAGTTAATAATATTATCTATTTGGACGCCGGTATCTATATTTATAAATAGAAATTTATTTTATATAACTTTATCATTATCAACTTTATTCTTTTTTTTATTATTATTGGACTTCTTTTTTTTGCTAATACGCTTAGTTATTATAATACTTATAAAATAATTAAGTTAATTAAAATTATCAATTTTTAATATACGACTTTTTTCTAAATAACAGGTATTTTTAACCTTTATAAAGTTACTTTATAACTATTTACGTAATAGAATTTCTTTATAAAACGGTTATTTATTTTTCGTAACGAAGTTAATAAAGTTAATTTCGATAACTCGGTTTTAATTAATAATAAAATTTTATTTATTAGGTTTTAAAATCGTAATAAAACCTAGCGGTTTAATAATATCAAGTTATAATTTATCTTTATCGGTATTAAAGCTGCAATTATCCGAACTTTCTATAATACCGTATCGCCAATTAAAATACCGCACTTTTTTTTTTAGTAATAATTAGGAAAAGCTAGCGAATTATATATTTATTAAAAGATTTTCTTTTAAATAAAAATCCGAGCATAAATCACTTAATAATTAAAAATATTTAAGAACTGAATAATACCTATCTTAATCCGATTATCCTTAGATTTAAAGTAAATTATAAAGCCGTTATCGTCGAACGAAATTAACCCCGTATCTTTTGTATTTATAAATAACTTATAGCTATATATAAAATATCCGTTTTTTAAGCAAAACTAATAAATACCAAGTTTAACATTACAGTATTTATCTTTTCGTTATTTTCGATAATTATTTCGATAACTATTATAATAACTACCTCGGTTACGGTAAGGGATTTCCGTTTAAATTTGTCTAGTTAAAAGTGTATAGCATTAATTAAAAGGCCGGTACCGTAATCGTAAACCTATAGTAATTACTTTCCTGGCAGGGCGTAATATTAACAAATCCGGAAAACCTCTTAATTCTGTATTTTTTTCCTTAAAAACTTCCAAGTTTTAAATTTATCGTACTTAAATAATCTTTAATTCTTAAAACGCATTCGTAATTTCGGATATTTAATCGGAACTGCCAGATAATACCTATTTCAGATTAGAACTTCTTAAACGTTAATACTTTATTTTTTATTATTGCGATAAATAAAATCGATTTTTTTCCATGTAATTAAAGTCGAAACGGATTTCCGATTACTTTTTATATCCGTCATAACGTATTAATTCAACCTTATTAAATACCTAATCTTTAATTAACTTTAAAACTTTATTATAAAGTAGTACGTTTAAATCCTTAAACTTTATAAAGAAAATATTTAAAATCTTTTCGAAATAATTAGCGTACTATACATATAAGCGAGAGATACATATAAGCGAGAGATTTTTTTCGCCGGTTTAACTATTTATCTTTAATCGTTTATTTTTTAACATTAATGTTATGGAACGCTTTATAAAGGAAGTAAGAACAAATCTAGCTATTTAAGCTAAAAAACGAAATCCGAAAGTTAATTATAAAAAGCTTAGTTTTATTTATAAAGTTCCATATTTTATTTTAATATACCGTTTTAACGGTAGATGCGCCCGAGCCGATATTATCCTTTCTTTGTAAAAATTAACGCCGACCGAAAAAAAATTAATTATCGACCGAATCCTTAACTTAAATACGTAAACGTTTTTTATCCGATTTTAGCATATTAAAAATATAATTAATATATTATTAACTTAGCGTATTATGGAACGTATTAAAATTAATTAGGCGTCGAATATTGTTAAATGGCAAAAAAAATTTTAAACGCGTTTAAATCGGAAAATCGATTATTAACGGATTTTATCCGAAAATTTAGAAATATTTCGTAAATAATTCGAATTTATTCGGGTTATAATTATAAAATACGGCATTACAAAAAAGGATATTTATAACTTTAACGAAACTAGATTTTTAATAAGGTTTTTTATAATAACGGGTATAATAATTACCAGTACCGAAAAACGCAAAAAACTTAAATAAACGTAATAAAAAAATAAAAAATAAATTATAATTATTTAAGTTATTAATTTTTAAAGTTAAGTTATATTATTATTTATTATTATAATAAGAAAAAATTATTTTAGGTTTTAATATTGCGATATTTTATTATTAATAACCGACTGGAAAATTATATTAAATAATAATAATTAAATAATAAATAAATTAAGTTTAAAATAAATCCAGTATTTTAATAAATATATTCCGATACGTACGAAAGGTTTAAAACGTTTTTTTATCCTCGACGGTTACGAAAGTTATTATTCGATAAAATTCGAAAAATATTACGTTAATTACGATATTATTACGTTTTATATACTTACGTATTCTTCGTACTGGCTTTAATCTTTTAATATATTTTATTTTTTTTATTTTAAAACGCGTTTATTTGCGGCATATCGAAAATTTAATACGACGTTATTATATTTATATTACTAAAAAACTTTTTTTACCGGCTTTTATAACGCGTTTTAAATTACTATAACGTCCGATAATATTAAATTTAAATTCGCGATAACTGGCTTTATTTTATGCGATTTTAATAACGTTTTTTTCGAATTCGAAATTTTTCCAATTGTATTTACGTTAATTATTTCCCCGTTAACCTCCGCCGGTTTTATTTCCCCGCTTGCGAAAACCCTTAATAATATCAGTAAAACAATAAAATAAAAACGTTATTTGCAAAAGAAAATTGAAAATTATTAAGATAATTCGTTAATAAAAATATTTAAATCGGTTAATTTTGTAATAAAAAGTTATATATTATTATTATATAAAGTTATTTTTTTTTAAAAAAGTATAATTACGCGAAACGAATTATATTTTAAGTAAACGTCGCAGAATTAAAATAACCGTTTTCAAAAAGAAGAAATATTTACTATATAAAAAGGATAAGCTTTTTTAGTACAAAAAGAAGGGGGTGGTAAAAAAAATGCAGCTAATAATAATTGGGGGGGGGGGGGGGGGGGTTTTTAT
>QJNZ01001010.1:0-30589 GCA_004155055.1 Monosporascus sp. CRB-8-3 | reverse complement strand
GGGTTGAAAGAGCGAGTCTCGTCTCCTCTGAGTGGCCAGGGTTGGGTGGGCGGCTGTACGAGAAAGTATCTCGCCCGCCATGGCCGAAACATCCACGCCATCCATCCACCCACTCTTCTTTTACGTCCGTACGTACTGGTGTTGTGTTGCTAAGCAGCAGTAGTCAACAGCAACAGTCCAGTCCAGTCCAGTCCAGCCCAGTCCCGCCCTGTTGTCCTACATAGCTCGCGCCAACCAACCATCCACGGAGCGAGCTAGTCTTCTCTTTCGGCTTCTTTCTCTTCATCCCATCGTGGACTGTTCTTCTTTTTTGCACTCGCTTCATACGTTAGAAGACCTCTTCGAAAACTTCCACAGATATCCCCTGGTCAGAAGCGCGGTGTCATCTGAACCCAATCTCCGGATTAGCGACGGCCAAATCGGGCGGGCGTCGACTCCTTCCAAGCCGCTAACCTACGACTCCCTAAACGCCGAGCCCCGTTTCAGCATCTCGACTACCCCCGTCTTGGTAACCGTCGATCCGTCGACGGTACAACCACGACAGCATTCGAGGATAGGTAGTCGTGTTCTCTCCAGTTCCCAAGACATTTCGTGATCGAGCCGGCGATTGAATTGACGGTAATTGGCGGCCTGAACGGCAAGCACAACGACGGCGACCGTCGATTTGGATTACGAGTTGCTTGGAGACGAAAACCTTCAACCTTTAGGATACAAGTCCTCCACCTTTTCATTTTTTTTTGCATGAATTTTCGAAGAAAAACGTAGCCGTCCTCCCCTTTGCGGGACTCACATCCTCACAATGCGCGGCATCTTCAAGGCCGCAGCCGCCCTGCTCATCGCCATAACGCAGTCATCGGACGCCCATTCTGTCAAGAGAAACCCTCTGAACTACGTTACCCGCCTCGACAACCCAGTATTGCATACGCCGTCGCATCGGGTTCACGCTTATTCGTCTTTCGACCTAACTTTCTTATTACACGCAGAGAAACAGAAAATACGAATATCACTAGAGCCTAATCATGATATAATACCAGATTCATTAAGTATAACACACCTTGGCCCCGACGGCACCATTCAGCGCCATGAAGAGGTCCACCGGACAAATCACAGAGTCTTCAAGGGCCACGCCTTCGTACAATACCCGGGCCATTCGGAATGGATAAACTCGGGCTTCGCAAGGATAACGATCAGTCGAGACGGACCGAACCCCCTCTTCCAAGGCGTCTTCAGGATCAATGGGGACCATCACCATGTTGTTACAGCCTCCAGTTACAGGCAAGCACGGGTCGACGGAGATCCCGATGTTGATATAGCTGATGGCGAGTACATGGTTGTCTGGAGGGACACGGATGTCTTGCAGGACCCTGTGTACTCCCACGACGAACTGAAGCGAGGTCTTGGTTTTGGTGGGAGCACGTGTGAATCCGATAGCTTGCAGTTCAACAACGAAGATACCCATCCGGTTCACCTTGGTCTGGACCTTCGTAACACATCTTCAGTTGAGACGAGTGTGCTCTTGGGCCGACAGATTGATGGGACGACGGGAGGGAACGGCGCTGGTGTCAACCTGGCAAGCACCATCGGCTCGACTGCTGGCTGTCCCAACACCCGAAAGGTTGCCCTGATTGGTATTGCTACTGATTGTAATTATCGCTCCCAATTCGGCAGCGAAAGCGATATGCGGGAGCACGTTATTAACATGGTCAACTCGGCGTCGGAACTCTACGAGTCCACATTCAACATCTCCCTCGGCGTCCGGAATATCACCGTCCAACCCCCTGAATGCCCGGGAAGTGCCCCGGCAAACGCACCGTGGAACGTGCCGTGTGGTGGCGGCGTTACCATCACCAATCGCCTGAGCCTGTTCTCGGCATGGCGGGGTCAATTCGAGGACGACAATGCGTTCTGGACGCTGCTGAGTACCTGCAACACCGACGCCGCGGTCGGACTAGCTTGGCTGGGCCAGGTATGCTCCCAAGGCGCGACTCAACAGGGGGGCAATGAGACTATCGCAGGCGCCAATGTGGTAATAAGCACAGACGGTACCGAGTGGCAGGTCTTTGCTCACGAGACCGGCCATACGTTTGGCGCATTCCATGACTGTACGTCCACGACATGTAGTGATGGGACTATGAGCATGCAGAAATGTTGTCCCCTCAGCAGAAATAGTTGCGATGCTGGGGGGGACTTCATCATGAATCCGTCTACCGGGAGAGGAATTACGCGTTTCTCCGCTTGTAGCGTTGGAAATATCTGTTCGGCCATGGGCCGCGGTAGTGTCAGTACTTCGTGTCTGAGTGACAACAGGGGAGTCCCCACGATAACTGAAAGCCAGTGCGGCAACGGCATCGTCGAGGAAGGCGAGCAGTGTGATTGCGGTGGAGAAGAGGGGTGCGGCGGTAACAGTTGCTGTGATCCTACTACGTGCCGCTTCAGAAGCGGTGCCTTCTGCGATCCCATGAATGAAGACTGCTGTACGGATCAGTGTCAGTTCGCCTCAAACGGGACGGTATGCCGCGAAAGCTCCGGAGCCTGCGATCCGGAAGAGACGTGCAGCGGCAACTCTGCGATGTGCCCACAGGACGTCAAGACTCCCGACGGTCAGGCATGCGGCGATAGCGGCGCCGGCCTGACCTGCGCCTCCGGTCAATGCACGTCTCGCGACCAGCAGTGCCAGGCGCTCATAGGGTCGTTGACCTCGAACCAGGACACGAGGGCCTGCGACGCGCAGAGTGGGAGCTGCATCGTGGCTTGTTCATCGCCCGAACTGGGGCCTCGAGCCTGTTACAACATGCAGCAATACTTCCTAGATGGTACCCCCTGCGACGGCGGCGGGTCGTGCCGGAACGGCGTCTGCCAGGGCTCCAGCTGGTTCGAGCGCGCCGTCAACGTCATCAGGGACAACCTCAACATAGTCATCCCCGTTGTTTGCGTCGTCGGCGGTCTCATCCTAATATCCATCTTCTGCTGCTGCATCAGCTCGTGCCGCCGCAGGAGACGCGTCAGGAACGCAAAGGCCCAGGTCGCGCAGCCCAACAGCAGCTGGGTTGCGGGCAATTCGGGGGGCGGCGCGTGGGCTAGTAATAACATCCCATACCCGCCGCCTCCAACTTACCCTATTGCCGGGACAAGGGGCTCTCCGCGTAGCGACGGGCCGTGGATGCCAAGGAGAACGTCGACGACGCGGTATGCCTAAGAGGATCCGTTTTGACTGTTGTGTATCGGGGGCCGTCCCTACCTAGGATATGGTGGGATCTGGAAGCGAAGAACCGGGACGGGGAAAGTCCATTATCATGATCATCATCATTTCTCAGCAGCATCATTATCATGTCATGGGCGTTGGCGGCGTCTCGTTTTCTTGTGTGTGGGGGGGTTAGAAATGTCGGATGGAGGGGGCGCCTCGTCCCCTTTCAACTTCGGATTGCCTTATCCTTTTTTGTTTCTTGTGTTCTTCAGCACTGTTGGTTGGTATAAAGCCCCTGCCTGATATATCATACGGCAGGGTACGGTACAAAAACTCGTCGGGTGGTTTGGGGAATGGGCTGCCATGGGACATGCACTTATATATCAATACATAGATACATACATACTGTGGGAATCCACCAACTCGCCAACAGGTATACTTTCCTCGCCAGACTATTATGGTACGGTACGGCAGCAGGCACGGGCGGATAGGATTACATTGACACAGGACAAGAATACCGGACGCCGCAGGAAAAACTGACCTGAATTGTGAGGGATTACTGTAGCTAGCTAGCATCAATCGAAGTACGAATTACGTATAAGAATGTGTAGGTCGAATATGTGCGTATATATATGCATATTATGTATGGTTCTTTCTGGCTACCTGGGCACAACCAGTCCGCTCCGCGGAGTGGTAGGTATTCATGCCTACTGTTTCTTCTGTGAACAGTGTGTGTGGTGCGGCGTGGTCCGATGGCGGAAAGACGATGTTGAACGCGCGCACACTTCGAAACCCCGAGTCGAGGACTCTCCTAGCTGACTTCGCTGATTTTGCTCCACTGATGTACTGACTAACCAACTGCCCGTGACCCTCGCGCCTACCCCCAAACTCCCCCTTTTTTTAACTGGTTCCGTTCTGTTTAACTTTCATCATGGGACAGCATGCTGCGGTGGCGTTCTCGATGTATTTATATTAATGTTTATATTCCCTGTGTAAGTGGATACAAGACGAACGGAGGTGGCTTTGAACAATTAATAGGAGGTCTGGTGTTGTATTGGGAGAGCCCCGTTCGTGTACGTGGGTACTTCTGTATATATGTGTATATAAATGTATAAGCACTGCCCCTTCGCCCGAGGTTGCCGGTGAGAACGCCTCCTGGCTGACGACGCGTTATTAGGTGAACCCCATCCCATGTAGACCCCGGGTTGCCGTCGGCCCCGACCAAGTCAACACCCCACGCTCCCGTGCAAGGTCGCGTGTAGGTGTGTGTATATCCGCCACTCTGGGCCAACTCAAGCGGGTAAGATATGCCCGGGCGTTTTATACCCCCTCCCTTCCGTTTCCCCCCAGTGGTGTAGATACTACCCTAGTTGCTGCTCATTATTAGCGTTGCCCCGTGGCGTCTCGTTGTTTCTATTGAGCACCCGTATCGTATCGTTCCGTATATCGCCATGCCCATGTCCATGCCGTATTCCGCGCGTACCCGGATAGACACACGCACCAGCAGGTCAGGGGGCGGGCCAGTCGACCCGCTTCCATCCGTATCCGCGCGCCTGCGCCGAAAGTTCCCGACCAAATAATAAATGATAAGACCTCGAAACCTGATTCCGGCCCTCTTGGTCATAGACCCGGAAATGCAAATCCACCACCCCTCCACACGCGCAGCAGATGACAAGTTAGCTGGAATAGATAGACGGGGCAGAATCACCGGCTCGCTCCTCCTCCCCCTCCTCCCCCTCCTCGTCGCCCGCTCTCCTTCCTCGCTGACGATGATGTTGACGCTGTCGGCTTCCTCCGGCCGCTGTCCGCCCCCTGCTGGGGCGACTGCGGCTGCTGATGTTGTAGCGCGGGGAGCGGCGCCTCAATGTTGCACAGCATTCGCGTGTAGCGGAGGCGCGTTGCCGGGATGCTCTGTTCACGGGTCGGGGGTTTTAGTTATGGTTACTCGTGTCACGAACGGATGGACGTAGTGGGTGAGGTTTAGGTTCCCGCAGGGGGGGGGGAGATACGGAGAACTGAGAGGAGGGGTGCACGGGGCCGGAAGGACAAGTAGGTTCATAAGAAACGCGGGAAAGGGGGGAAGAAGAGGGCGAAAAGAGAATAAAACATACCTCGCCGTTACGCAAGGAGGCGGCTATCAGCAGCTCCGGCGTGCCCAGGACTTGGGCGGCGGTGCGCCGCTTCTCCAGGACGCGGTGCGGTTCCCGTCCGCAGCTCCTGCGTAGTAGACACCAGCGGGCCGGTCAGTTTAGTTCATTCACGTGTGAGCCGGTAGAAAAAGAAAAGCCAATCGGCCAATAGGGAGCATGATACATACCGGTGACGCCGTCCTCCCCCCGAGCCGCCGCCCCCACCGCTACTCCCGCTGTCGCTCCCGCCGCCGCCGCCGCCGCCATCGTCGCTCGTCTCGTACGGGTCCTTGCCCCGCGCCTGCCGGTCCCGCATCTCCGCCGTGAACCGCGACGACGCCGGGGCTTCCGAGGACGAAGCCCCTCCTCTGCTGCTGCTCCCCCCGGCGGGCGACCCGCGGCCCGACCTGTACGGTGACCCCGCCTGGGCGGCGGTCGAGGTCATGATTATTTGGGGGCCCTTTTACTGCTTTCCCCCTTGCCCGCACGCAGGTGTCTTGCGACGTCCCGGGAGTTAGTTCCTTTGCCCACTCTGGATTGCGACTTTCGTGGAGCGGGGCACGCGGAAGAATTCCGAAGATGTAGACTTAGACGGACGGACGGTATGAGACTAGGTAAGTCCCGCTAACTTGGGGGCTTGCAACGGGATGTCAAGATGCGATTGTTTACTTTCTTTTTCGTTTCGGTAACTGTTGACTTTATTTATTGTGGCGGTTGTGGGGAAGCCATGTCAGTTCTGCTATTGGTGTTCTTTTTTACTTTTTCTCCTTTGAGTTTGACGCTTCTTTCTTTTTGCTCATGCGCCGTGGCTTGTGCGCGGCACGGCACACCGAAATGCACGGCGGCCTTTTGGGACATCGCGGGCAGTTACTCTTAGGATGATGATGATATGACCGCGCGTCTCCGTCCCGGGCGGAAATTTCGCGGAATCCTATATGTCTGCCGCTGCTGCATCTTCCTTATTCCGGGTTTGTGGTGAGTGAGGAAGCTTAATATCCACAGACGATCCTGTCGAGAGGTGTCGGGTGGTGGTGAGAATGTCGTGTTGCCTTGCCATCCCATCTGAGATGTGATAACAGAAGTCCCCTCCCCACCCACCGGCTTATCATCTATCATGTGACAGCCAGTCACTCTGCAAAGCAGGCAAAATGGGTTATAATGAGTCGCACAGATCCTCTTCCGTTTGCCTTACGGGCATATGCAATCAATTAACCGCCGTCCGCAACTCCGCTCCCGTAGGTCTCTCGATTTGACCGGCCGTGCAGGAGTTCCGATAGGTCCTATGCAGCTCTCCGTCGGAGGAATTGACGGCGGGCTTCGACAGTCCTTGCATCCGTGCGAGGACCTTTAATATGATGCGTATATCGTTCAAATGCGCGTTCGTCTCGAAGCGGATCCGACATCATGCAGCCTGCCGTCGGAGAGGGCAGCTGTCAACTGGAGACATATCAGATTTGCCCCTCGGCTTCCTGCCCTCGTGGAGGTCGTCGCCGTGACGTTTCGGCTTGTACGCCCCCAGACCTGAAGGTATACGAGACAGCTTGGATGTCAGCCGAAGACGCCGGGTGAATGGAGACTATCAAGATAGGGGACGGGTCATATAAGCGGCCAAATGTCGTCTCTCAATGGTGGCCAGACGAAGTTCATCTTCCTTGTTCCTTGTTTACCCGAAATTTTCTCCTAATAGGTCAGGAGATGCGCGTCTCTTCCCGACTATAGAACAAGTTACATGATTTTGGCATGATATTGGTATACCGTTGCCTAAGTCAATGTATTCTTAAAGTCTACCTTACTTCGTAATACGCTACTAATTCTAGCTTTGGGTCGTCAACTGAGCCACTCGGACTAGTTACCCTCTTTCATGTTGCCTGAGCCGACTCCTGACTGGTTTTGGAGGGAGTGCCCGTAAGAGGCATGATCTGCTTATTAGTCCTCACTGCTTCACGTGGCTGAAGCTGGATAAATTTAGATATTACATAAGTTAAAGGGGTGGTTTCTTAGGCCAGCGAACGTACAGCTACAAGTCGACTCATTGACGAGCCATCCTACAGGTAGATGTAGTACGTGACGCGAGGTGGGATGACAGGCCTTTGAACGACACCGTGAGAAGATACACGCAACAGCTATCATCCCGGAAGGTTTAACTGGTATGCCTGAAAGAAAAATAGACTCCTTTAAGGCCAAGACTCAAGATTTTCACATCATACGGGGAAACTGGATCTTTCTCCCTACAGGCGCTGGGACAGTAGTATATAGGGGAAATACATATAAAGTCTTGTGTACTCGATCACGGCCAGCCAAACGCGGTACCTGCTACGTGTTGGGCTGATATAACTTACCTGATGATTTCAACATGCTATTTTGACATAGGCATAAGGACCAGAACTCCAACCATATACCATGCTGTAAGTTGGCCCCTCGGCATAAGAAGCCAACAAGCGAGAGAAAGCCTCAAATACCTCACCCAGTGAGTTGATAAGCATGCCATGTTGACCAGTATACATTGGCAACATCGTATCTGAATGGTGCATCTTTTATGCTTGTACAGATTGCCCTCTCTTCTCTGATGTATAGACTATGAGTAGACGCCTGTTTCATTACCAACCTATAACATCTAACATGAATCAAGGAAACTTAGGTGCCATATAGTCTAGACAAGGTCCAGAATCTCCTATTCTGCGGGACCCAGGTTAGAATATCCAAGTGGAGAGGGAATACCCACTTCACCTATATCCACCGCACACGCTCGAGGAAGCCCATTTCGATATTCTGTATACTTGACTACGTAAAAGATGACCACCGGCCCGGTTCAACGGTATCCAGCCCGTAAACGAGGCGACAGGCTGATATCTACGCGGGTATATCTATAGGAAGATTATATACGCGAACGCTGAGGAACCTACCCCCGCCAAGGCCGGCGATGTAGCCGCCTGCATTTAGCCGCGCCAATCCGATGCGAGGACGGGTCGTGATCCCCCGAACCGTTGACACGGCTCCCGCCCAGAAACCAGTCCGTCTCCCAGTCTCCACAGGGAGCCCAGTCCGAGGCATCCACCCTGTGCCAAGGTAGGTCGAGCTCCGCAGCAGCGCATATAAAACCCGGTGGCGCGCGGGGGTTGAAGAAAGCTCGTCAGTTCTAGGAATTCCTAGAAAGGTTTCTTCTTCGGTGCCTCCTCGTATTGCTTGAAATTCGCCTTAGAGAGCTGAGGAAGTGTAGCTGTTTGACGAGATGACGACCTTCACCAAGATTATCGGGGACGAGACCCCGCTCATCGAGGTGGACCCGGGAAAGCGGCTGTCCAAGATAGACCCGATGACCTATGGCGGCTTCACGGAGTACGTTTCCTTCGCAGGAGTAGAAGAAGATTAAACCCAGGACGATGGACTGACAGAAAGACCAGGCACATGGGCCGGTGCATCTACGGGGGCATCTACGACCCTGGAAACCCGCTCTCGGACGGCGAGGGGTTCCGGAAGGACGTGCTGGAGGCGCTGCGGGAGCTGGACGTACCCGTGATCCGGTACCCGGGGGGTAACTTCTGCGCGACGTACCACTGGCAGGACGGGATCGGGCCGCGGGAGCAGCGGCCCTCGCGGCCGGAGCTCGCGTGGCTCGGGACGGAGACGAACCAGTTCGGCACGGACGAGTTCATGCGGTGGCTCGAGGTGCTCAGCGAGGGGCGCGAGCGGCGCGTGGAGCCGTACCTGTGCCTCAACTTCGGCACGGGCACGCTCGACGAGGCGCTCGCCTGGGTCGAGTACTGCAACGGCACGCGGGACACGTACTGGGCGAATCGGCGGCGCGCCAACGGGCATCCGGAGCCCTACAGGGTGAAGTACTGGGCGCTCGGCAACGAGGTCTGGGGCCCGTGGCAGGTGCTGCAGATGACCAAGGAGGACTACGCCAAGAAGGCGGCGCAGTGGGCCAAGGCGTTGCGCCTGCTCGACCCGGACATCCAGCTCGTGCTCTGCGGCGAGACGGGCCACAGCTCTTGGGACCACCACGTGCTGCGCGAGTGCGTCGACTGGGTCGACATGCACAGCATCCACATCTACACCGCGCACGGCGAACACGCGCGCAACGCGACGGCGCCGCTGACGGCCGAGCGCGCGATCCAGATCACCGGCTCGCTGATCGACCTGGCGCGCATCGAGCGGGGGTCGGACCCGGCGCGGCCAGCGCCCAAGATCTGTTTCGACGAGTGGAACGTGTGGGACCCGGAGCGGGCGCCCGGCGACAAGGGGGCCGAGGAGCGGTACACGCTGAGCGACGCGCTGGCCGTGGCCGTGTGGCTCAACGTCTTCGTGCGCCAGAGCCGCTACATCGGCATGGCCAACATCGCGCAGACGGTCAACGTCATCAGCCCGCTGATGACAACGGAGCGCGGCGTCGTGCGCCAGACCACCTGGTGGCCGTTGTACCTGTTCAGTCGCTTCATGCGCGGGTGGACGGTGGCGTCCCACGTGCGATCCGCCGCCTACGAGGGCGAGACGTTCCCCAAGTGGTTGCAGGGCACTCTCGCCGAGGGGGCGCCCTGGCTGGACGTGAGCGCGTGTCTCGGCGACGACGGCTTCGTCAACTTAGCTGTCGTGAACATACACGAGACGGAGGACTTCAAGGTTGACCTCAAGGGCGTCGGCAAAGGCGTAACCGTATACACGGTGTACGGTGAGACGGTGGACGTCGTCAACACTGAAGACAAAGAAGAGGTCGGCTTGTCCGAAGAGAAATGGAACGGTGAGGGAGCCTTCACTTTCCCGAAGCACTCCTTTACAATGCTGAGATGGAAGGCGTAATGGTAGCAGCCAAGCAGTAGTAACTGAATCCTTATTTAGTTTTCTGTAAATTTAGAGCCACTGTAAGAAGATAAGGAATGAGATATTTCATCTTAGGGCGCGAAAAGTCAAATTTTATACAGCTTCGACGCCGACTACTTATATGTGTATACCCGATATATCTGTAGCCTCCCTGTCATTTGGTGGTACAGGACCCGAGCCCGGTTCGCCTAGGCTAGCCAAAACCATCACCCCGCAGATACCTTATACTCCGTAGCCATTACATAACCCTCGTCTCAATGGCCGAACAAGCCAGGGCTTAAGTGTCCAGCACATCATCGACCGTCTGTATTATCGACCCACCAACATCCCCAGTGGGGTCACTGAGGTGATCGAGGGATAAAGCTGCGTCTAGTCATGCGGCGCCAGTTGTCGTTCTGATATAAGATGGATTGTGTGATGTGTATAACTGGCTGTCCCACTTTATAATAGTCGTGAGCTCTTCTCTTCCATGCATCGTCTATCAAATTGCGATCCAACCATGGGCTTTCACTTGAGGATGGAAATACGGCAATATGTCGTGTTCGCCCGGGCAGACCATGCCGCCAGATTGCTAGTTTTCGCTTTTAGTAGCACACGGATGATGATGCACGGTCTCTTTTTGCTGCACCGGAACCACCCAGATCCTCGAATCGCGGCACTGCATTTGCGGTCGGCTGCTTAACTTGCTGAGGTCTGACATCCAAAGAACGAGATGTCATCTTCGAAACTGATGAGTAGGTGAAACAGTTCACCGAAAATTGATGACGGCAAGCTGAGACTGTTCAGTTGAAGTCCCTCTTAGTAAGGAAGGAAAACTTACTCGGCTATTCACACCGTATGCCAGCTTATGCCCGGTCGAATCCCAGCCCAAGCAATGCTCATCCTCTTCGTCGGATTCGGGGTTGGTTCGAGGGCTGAGCCAGCCTGGATGAGGCGTCCGACTCCAGCTTGCTCGTGGCATACTGTGATCTCCGACCTTCCAAATTAAGATCCTCTCGTTCGTCGCCCCGGCAATGAATGCGCCATCCGGGGTGAAGGCAAGTGCGACAATCGGTGGCCCCATTGTCATGGAGCACTTTGGCTTCCCTTCAGTCGCGAGAGCGTTCCAAATGAAGATAGCACCATCTTCACCCCCGGATGCTAATAGTCGCTCATCTGTTGAAGGTGGGGATGACGACGGTTGCCATGCTAAGGCCGTGACGGCATCGCAGTGAGCTTGTATTTCACGACGCTTTCCGTTGACGTTCCAGATCTGTGTATGCACTCCATGTCAGACATCATGATAACCGAGTATCGAGGGGCTTGCCTTACGTCCACGAATCCCTTCAGCCCACAAGTGGCCGCTAATGAGGACCTCCAGTCGAAGTGAATCTGGGTCAGGCTATCTCCTTTCCGCGTCTCGAACTTTTGCATTTCAACTATCTTCGTTTCCGTACACCGCAATGCAAGTAGCAGCTCACCGCCGCCAATTAGGAAGTCAGTTTCAGTCGTCCAAGCGGCATCTAACGGGTCGGAATCTAAATCGTGTTGTGGAAGATAGTAGGACATGGTATTCGATGTCACGGCGTGGAAGACGGTGATCAGGCTCCCTCCGTTATCAGGCGCGATGCCCAGAATCACTGCGTTATTAGGGTTCCAGCGGAGTTTGATGATGGGCGGCTCGGGCACTTCGAAGTTGTGGAGGTGGGCGCCATTGGCGCTCCAAAGGCCGAGGCGACCTTTAAAATCGGAATCGGTAGCCACCGCGATGGCCGTACCGTCCCAATTCCAGGCCATGGCAGTGACTGTCGCCTTGGGAGGTACGTCGTCATCAATCAGACTATGAAATTGGGGAGCGATGCCAATGCCGTTCACGTGACCAGAATCTGTGTCGGCGGGAACCCCACGGGAGACGGTCCAGATTCGGGCTAGCGCATCGGTACCAGCAGCGGCCAGGATGGTGGGATCCCGGGGGTTCCACTGGCAATGCAAGAGCACGGGTGGGCTTTCACCATTACCATTCATCCTCGACGTTTCGCCCAGTGGTGAAGAGGCTGATGCTGGTGCATTGTCGTCCGAAGGGCCCAGGGGAACGAAAGTGGTCTCTGTTGCCAGTTCCTCGACCTTTTCGACCTGGGTGCCCTGTTCTGGACCGTCGGTTTGAGGGTGTGGCGTGGGCGCTTGCTCACCTTCCAGGGGTGACGGGTAAGCGTGGCTGTTATTGTCGCCTTGGTGGCTCTGCCCGTCAATTTCCATGGGGGTTGTGGCTGCATCGGCCACCCCATTTTCGTACCCATTACTCAAGCGTGGCCGCTTGGCTGGGGAACCATTTACGACCGGCGGCTGTTGTTGCCTGTCAATTTGACGCTTTCGGGTATTTTCCAGATCGCTTTCAGAGGTTGCAGCCGCTGCCGCTGCCGCTGCCGACGCCGCCTCCTCCGTCTCTGCTGGTACTGCGCCTGTCTCACCTTCGCCGTCTGGCTCTTCCGTAGTTCGCTGGTGATGGTAGTGGTGATGTTGTTGTTGTTGTTGCTGCTGCTGCTGCTTTTCTTGGAGTTGGTTAGGCGGTGGATGTGCAACAATGGGACCAAAGATCCCTAGCTGCGCCTCGGCCTGTGCCGCGGCTGATGCATCCTGAGGTACCTGCACAGAATATCCATCAGTGCCCGTTTCACCGGATCCCGCCTGAAATTGGGATTCAATTTTGACCCCATCACCGACAAAAGCGAATCGTTTAGTCCCTTGTTTCGCTTGACGCAACGCACATGAATTAAAACACCACAACCTGCTTGGACTAACATACCTGCTGCGATTGCGCGAACTCTCTCTCTAACGAGCTGTACAATAGACCTTTATTTATCACATTGACCAGTGCATGACTTTTGACATGTCGCGCGAAGTCTAGTTGCCGGTGAGGTTCTTCGACGTGCCATTCCTTTTGAAACTTGACGGCCGTCTCTCGATAATCTGCAGACCTCAGGTTAGCCTCTACGCGGAAATCCACAGCATGTCACCGAGCACACATCGAAGCCGGAGAGCTAGCTGCGACGCATATGCGATGCTTCGTGCCATCCATCGTAAACACGTACTTCCTTCTATTAGATACCTGGGATTTTATGTCAATAATGTACCAAGACAGTGAAGACACTGGCTGGGCAGGCATAGAGGTGGCGGATGCTGATGAAGAGGTCTCCGGGTTGGGATGTTGTGCGAGAAACCCCGAATAACGGGAAACGTAAACGTACCTCCAAATCAAGAAATTGACTCTATTCGAGTCTAAATACTCCTTCATGGTCGGACCTCCGCCTCCAAATGTAAACCAGGGATTACAGGTCGTCCGATGATTGTGACTATGGCGCCAGGCTGTCGCAAACGGTCCTTATCGATGCCGTAGGTCCAGATTCGAGATGTTGAAGCAAAGAGAAAAATACGTACACGAGAATGAAGATGGAGAAGACCTGCTGAGCCTTGAAGGGCTGCGATTAAGGCCGGGACCCATCAATTTCTAAGGACCCAATACGGTTAGGCTAAGGTCTATAATAGTACAATGTACAACGTGCATGGCGCTCAATTTGACGATTTTAGTGTGCCTTGAAGACCCCTGCAGGCCTCCGCGCTATGTCGATATGTACGTACATACCTACATAGGAACCGGACGGCGGCACAAAAGCTTCTCGACCCCCGTTCCCTCGAATGGGCCGTCAGGACTCGGAAGTGATTGACAGCCCAGAGTTTGCAGGTGGTGCCGGTGCCGGTTCTGGTGCTGGTTACTGTACCGAGTACCTGCCATGCAGGGCCTCTTACGCACAGTCGTCCTACCAGGCCATTGGCTGATGCGGTGGGAGATCTGGAGATCTTGTTACAGGGCCCTGGGGACCAGCACTGAGCCACTGAGCTAGGAGCGCTAACAACGACAAAGTTTCGCTAATTGATCCGCCGTGAAGGTGAGTGGGCATCTTTACACCCGGAGCCGCTACTGGATGTACGCGTCCTGACTCTGGAGTAGTTGGCCGCTGGGAATACAATTCTATTTTTCGCGTGAGAGGAACAACAGATAGCCGACTTCAAGTTGGCACATACATACTAGGTAGGTACCTACTCCTTCAGATGCTGCAAGCTCTGAAGAGAAAGGCCGCCGTTCAAAGGTGTTTCGTTGCTTCCAATCAAGACGGACCAGGCGCCAGTTTCGACGGAGGCGATCCACACAAATTATCAATTGCTGCAAGGGTTCGAAGTGGTCAAATGGGAATCCGATTGTGACAGTACCTGCGACGTACACACAGTGTGACGGCTTTCAATTCCATAAGCCCGCTACCGAGGAAGATCAGACGGAGGCAGGAACCAGAGATCCTCACGTAGCACCTGAAAGACATCATGCAAAGAAGAAGCCTCAAATTAACATCTGAAAGTAGACAACTTCTACGGATGGATGAATATGTGTATTCAGCCCAGGGTTAGTCACCTAGCCGCTATATGTTTTACCCCGAAGTTCAGTCATTACTAAGTATTCCCGAGCACAGTACTTGATGTCGATCTACGAGGTAGTGTACCGAGTACACAGCGTTGGGGTAGCGTTGGCGTCTTGGCTTTGGTCAGACGGTCCTGGGGCGGCAACAACGCGATTCTTTTCTACAGGGCTTGGTGGGCTTGGTAGGGTTTCTAGAATTTGATAAGCCTACGGGATTCATTGGTTCCCGTTAGAAATGTGAGTGAGTATTGCAGGTGGTCTGTACGGTATAATAATCCTACACAACTGGACAATCAATTGCCCTGGCCTCTGTTTAGATACTTGGTACTAGTCACGCAGGTAATCCGTCAAATTGGACTTCACACACAAACTTTCCGTCTCAGGAAGAATTCCTTGAGGCAGTTGGGCTACTTGTATGTAGGGTTTGGTAGGATGGGGGTACGAGACCCGTTTTCGCCCAATCCCGGCTCTGTATTTCTCCAACTGGCAATCTCAGGCGGAACGCCAAATCTCAGAATGCCTTTTGAGGAAGAGAAGGATCCGTTGGACACGGCTGCCATCCACCAACAGGTCATATGCATATGTAACTAATCCTGCAAAAAATAGACCGATACTGCAGCAACAGTTGTTAAAGCCGAGATCAGTTGGACCTTGGTCACGCGAAGTCTTCTTCCCCCTTAGAGGTTTTAGCGCATCCATGGGTTTTTGCATTCATTAAGTAACACAGGTATGGCGAACCCCATATGGGTGATTTATAATGCCTTGATATCTTCAAGAATCAGCCATAGCCTGACTCAAGAGCTCTCTGAAGTTTTCAGACTTTGATGGTGACAATACACCATAGCATGTTGTTACAATTCTGCTTCAATAAGTATATTGCACATTCAGTTTGCCAATCTTTTCCGGAATGAAGCATTCCAAACCTCGATTTGCTTGTAGCCTTTAGAAGATCTCTCCACTACGTTACCTGATAAAGGGTATGTAGTTAAACGTGTCTATACAAGTAAGGCGACCAGCCAGCCAAAGTGAGATCAGGGGATGCATGGCATGCTCCACATTCGACCCGGGACACGGGGCGGTACCCAAATCTCAGCTCGGGCCACGTCATGCGGTGTTTCTTTCTGCCAAGCCCGACCTTTCATCACACATTGCATGTGGTCTTGCTTTGGCTCCTGCGAATAACAGTAAACTGTGAACTGGACATGTTGGCGCGCTTTGCTAAAGCCACCGAACGGGAGGAAACTTCGAAGACACTATTTCGCAACCGGACCTCTGAGCAGATCGACCAGGCATTGCCCGCACCGCACCGCATTGACTGCCGCCATGCCTCCGCGATGGAATATACCTCCAGTTACCCGTATCCTGATCGGCACATTGATCATACAGTCAGTCCTAAGTGCTGCGGTACGGTACCGCCAATGGTCCGCTCATTCTGAGATCGTTGTCGAGTGGCTGACTCTCGTACCCCAACTCTCGCTCTTCTACCCCTGGACCTTCGTAACGTCGACACTCGTCGAGAACAATATCTTCACCCTGTCCATCGCGGGACTTACTCTATACCATGGAGGGAGGTATCTCGAAAGGGCCTGGTCCTCGAGGGAGTTGGCCAAGTTCCTCTTGGTTGTGTCCCTGGTTCCGAATACGCTGACTTTCTTGGCCCTGGTCTCGCTCTTTACATTGACCCGGAACGAGAGATGGACGTGAGTAGATCTTCTCCCTTCATTGATAATGCTGTATGCTGTAGGAGGTAGCGGGAACGCTGACGTATCTACTATCTTTCTAGCTTGACCACGATAGCTGGGACTATCCCGGTGCAGATCTCTTTTCTCGTTGCCTTCAGCCAGCTGGTGCCCGCACATACCGTCACCCTATTCAGAGGTGTCTTATCTCTGCGCGTACCCCGGTTTCCTCTTCTATACCTCGGGTTGGTCACTGTGCTCACCCTGACACCGCTGCTGACGAGCGCGTCTCTTTTCCTGGCCATCTTTGGCTTTATCACCAGCTGGACGTATCTACGATTCTACAAGACCGTTTTCCCCGATCTCGATTCCTCGCAACCGACATCGATGCGTGGAGATGCGAGCGAGACGTTTGCGTTCGCCGAGTTCTTCCCCGGCCCGATCAAACCATTGGTTGCCGCCTTCTCAGACCAGATCTTCAACTTCCTGGTTGCAATGCGGATTTGCACCCCTTTCTCCCAGGCCGATGTCTCGGCCGCTTCGGGTAACAACTTCCTGCAGCGCAACGCGCCTGGAGGAGTTAGAGCCGAAGCCGAGAGGCGGCGAGCCTTGGCCCTGAAAGCGTTGGATCAACGGCTGCATGCTGCAACGGCAGCTTCTCGGACTCCACCACAAGCGGCTACTCAGCCGAGTGGTTCAGCCGTACCGACGCAACAGCAGCCGACCACCCAAACCGCGATGACTTCCCAACCAAGCACCTTACTTGGGGAAACAAATTACAATCCCGACCACGACAGTAGCGACAAGGGCGAATCCTAAGCGCAAGCTCGCTGTTTCGTCGGAGTGACTTATCTATCGTCTAATTGCCCTACCTTGGAGTCCGAATGGTTCATGTACTATAAGGAGGCTCGCATTGTGTGTGCCTGGGGAGGGAGTTTGATGGTTCTGGTCTGGGTTTGGTCTTTATAATGCGGGGTTTATGTGGTTTCTCTGGAGCTAATGAGGCTGTCCTTCAGTCTTTGGCCTCTGCGACATCCGCCAGATTTGTATGAGGATGCTGATAGACTTGAGCATTGAGCGACGGCGTCTTGGTTTATTGACCAAGTTCTTGGAGGGGAGATATACCATCAGATGGAAACTACACTTATATTAGGTACTGTTGGATTCCCTTTTGGATTCCCTGGCCGCTTTTGTACGTGTAACCAAAAATAGCTGGCTTCGAGTTTTCCTGCATGGCTGATGTAGCAGCCACTGTGTGGCTTGGCTCCCGTCAGAGATCTTGGGGTATCGGCCGTGACACTTAGTCGGACGGAGCGGGAGTGACAGGTTCTCCTTTGGGAAAGTTCAGACAGGACTACAGAGTGTCCCATCCTAACGCCTAATCAATCACAATGTTGCACGACGTTTTCTGCGTATCACCCAGATCGGCTTCGCGTCCTGCGTACAGGTATGGCTCGAGTTTCTTGAGTACCACAACTTCTACGCCCTGGCATTGGTGGAGGCAAGAGAGACAGATATACTACAGGTTGAGTCGTTAGTTCTGCAACTTGCCTGACAAAGCTTGTGCATCGCCCGTGAGATGGATGTCGCCTAGCTCCGGGAGCGACATGCCCTTTATTAATGATATAAGTGCCTATGTTCTCCCACCTACCCTACCCATGTAGCTAATAAACGATTCGATCTACTGACAACGAACCTTCGTGCCCTCCCTCGTCCGGCCGGCTTCCAGGGTGCAGCCCCTCTCCCTTCCCAGCATCGGCATCCCACTCCCAAAGCGACGGGCGGCTCTAACGGCCTGCCTGCCTAAAGGGGATTATCGGTTTGTTTCAACCCTCGTTCTTGTTTTGGCCATTACGGCTCACAACGCCGCACACACATAATACGGAAATGTAGCCGCGGCATTGAATGTTTAACTGTAGGGTCAGACTCAGTGAGCCTCTGGTAAGCCTTCAATCACACCTGCGGATACCTAGCTCTAACGGTCGAGCGCAAAAGCGGTATCGTCAAAGGGATCGCCCGGTTAGCCGTGAGTTGACGGCCAGACCGATAACCCACCTACGTGCTTTTTATGGGGGTTGCGGGGGTACATAAGCGTCCGGATTTTCCAAAGGGCGATACATCACCATACTCACATCGTCATCATCTCTTAACACTTCCTCCGCGGCCAAGACGGCAATTATGAGTGACTGATTCGCGAGCTTGGCACCCCCCGGTCGTCCATTCGGAGACGATCCAGCCAGCTCATCAAAAACGAATGACATGTGGGTGTGTGGGCGGACGGTTGCAGCAGTACGTAGCTTTATGAACTTCGTGGCTTGTCTCTCCTCATGGAGGTGCTTTGCCGCGGCGAGGGAAGTGTGATAATTCCCCATTCCTCGCTTTCTGCGGAATTAGCAGCTGGGGGCCCGGCTCGGGACGTCAGGTAGGTATGTAACTTCGTACCGGCGACCGAGGCGGTTGCAGGGACACATGGATACCGAGTTGCCAGGTCTGGAGGTGTGATGTGTGTGTTATGCGCGCATATGCGTGGTGTGTATGTGTGTGTGCCACCGCATCCTCATTTTATGACAAGCGCCCCCTTGGCACCCAATCTCATGGACAAGGCAGACGGCGGTCTCCCACATCACGCCATGCAAGCATGCGGGCTGGCGGGTTGCTACTAGCTCGAGTGACCTCTCTTCTTGCCAAGGGGTGGCGGCGGCAGAGCTCCACCCACACCGCAGCAGCAAGGGCGGGCTCGGATCTGTACGTATCAGGTCGTGGACAAAATAATTGACACACACCCCCACACTGCTTTCGAGCAACTTATTCCGATGCAACTATTTGCACAAATTGTAAAAAATCAACTAAAACGCTTAACAAGGAAATTAAAGATATTGTTAAATTGCTTATTTATTAGCCCAATAAGCAAAAGTATTTTCGGAAATTCGCAAATATAAAATAGTTTACTTATTAATATCATTCTGCTAAGGTTCAAGAGGGTAAGAGTCAAGTGTGACAATTATTTTGTCTACGACCTGCGTATCTGCTGGGATGGGTATGGCGGTGTTGTGGTTGTGGTGGTTTGGCACGTCAACCTACCCGACCTGCTGCTGCTCCTCTATGTACCGATTCGGGCGAATTATAGCGTCGCATCGGCGCGCCCGCATACATATGCAAGAGATGCAGCCAGCAGCAGCAGAGGTTCTCTCCGTCGCATGCTGCTTGCTCAATCTGGGTCCAGGATAAAAAAAGATTGTACATGCTGGGCGCGGGAAGGGTTGGGCTAATAAAGGTAAAAAGCCTCCGTATCCCGTAGATCACATGACGGGTTAATAAGCTACACCGGGCTGTCTCCAAGCCTTAGTCTCCACATATAGTCTCGAGTTCTCCATTGGGCAGTCATTTATTGCCTACCTACATATAACTTGGGCGATCCCCCGACCCAGGCCCAGCTCCCATAAAAGGGTACTGCACCGAAAGGCTCAAAGTAACTCGTTGCATTGCTTTGACGAAAGACAAGTCTCTGATGTATAACAAGCATTACTATCCCGCATAGTGGTCGCGTAGAATATAGGCCTCGATATCTATGCCATCTCCATGTCCATCCAGTCCAGAGGTTTGGCCAGGTGATTACAACTACGACGACCGCGGGGCCCAGGGTATGATGACGTGCTACCGGTGACCTAGCGAACCATTCTAGGGGTCTTGAAGGTACCTATCATCCTGAGTTCAGTCGCATACAGCATTACGAGGATTACGTACGAATGGTTAATCATCGCTTGGGGTAGGCATGTAGGAAATTTTGAGGCCGAATAATGGGGGCCTACTCACGATCCCAACCAGGGAAAGCTACTGATGGGTAACTCATCGATGATAGGGTTAAAGGTCATTATAAAGAGGAACAGCACGGATGCCCTCCGATGACACGTGGGCCTTTCTGGAATGGTATTAGCGGCAGCCGTCCCCACTACCTCAACGGGAATGACGCGCACTCCGAACCTAACCTAACACCCCCAATTATTTTCACTCTCCTATTTTATGTCATCCCATAACCTACTGCCATCGATGTCCAATAACCACCTGAAGCTCACACCTCGGTCCCAAAACCTTGGTGTTTCGCATACCCTTACCCGCCGCACCACCCGTCTGTCGCTCGATCTTCAAGGGAGGGACATGACGAGATTAGCCTCTCGGCCCTTGTACCACCACGCCTTTCTGCCGGTATTCTTTTATTAATAACCAACTGTATGTGTCACGGTGCGCGCGCCTCATGCAATGGCGCTCGGGGCGGATTTAAATTAAATAAGTCTCACGTTGAGGTCCTCCGCAGGGGAGGAGTGCAGCAGAAGATGCGACCGGGCTGGATCAATTCAAAACATCTTGCATCGCTGACACAAAAAAGCATACATATCTGACTAATTCCTCCTGTGCTTACCTGGGGTTTAATATATGTACACACTTACTATGCTCAGCCCTCTTCTTCCTAATGGGCAGTCCCGGTTCCCCTTTTAGATCTACAAAATAAACGCAGACCAGTTTTGAAACCAGGCCTACACGACGCGAGAGGGGCCCACAACTACGATGCGGACCTCGGGCAACATTACATAACAAACGTTCAGTGACGATGGAGTCATAACTTGGGTACCTACATGGGGTAGGTGGCTGCAGGTAGAATATCAAACTGCGCCTCTCTCGATTGTCCACTTTGAACGCCAAGTTCCGCCTGGAGCAGAATGCGAATGCATTCTTGATAAACAATTACCTTTTCCGTACCTGATAACCTAATTTTCGATTTGTTCCGCGCCTGACCCTATTCTTCGTAACTTGATTCCACGTAGATTTACCAACTTATCAATGTTCGACCCGGGCCTGCTGGGATGGGACGTCACACATATCCGTGCGAGACTGATAGGAAACCCTGGGGATCTGCACCAATCCAAGTACGCTGCGGAATGGCCCGGCTATCCTGGGTATGCAGCTACGTAAATACCTAAATTACATCTCGGTGAGTCGTACCAGGTGAGTCGTACCAACGTGAGGCGCCGTCCGACACGTATGCACGCAGGTACCTACCTATCTCACGTATGCACCCCCGTACGTCAGCGGTGTTATGTAGAGTTTCATTGAGGCCTGCGAGGATGCGTAGGAATACCTAAGATATCTAATACATGTTAATAGGGAAAATCCCCGATCACATCCAGAGATAAGCGTTCCACAATTTCGGATGGGCCCCGTTCTTCGCCCACCATTGGGTCTTGGCAACTGGAACGATGGAACAGCAAAGGGCTGGACGGGGGGAGCTGCGCTGGGGGCCAGATGGGCTCATCGGTGGGGTTGAAGATGATGGTGTGTGGCGCCTCGGGCCAAGAAGCGCCCTATAATAATCCTGGATTATTGTGCTTCGGACAAACTTATTACTACTGCGCTACTACTTGATACTACGTAGGTTCCAATAATACGCCGACACCATGGCGGCCGCTAAGACCCGACCTTACGTATGACTACGGCCCACGTATCGACGCACCCCTGCCGGCTCCCTAACCAAACAATCCGCTCTTTTTCTTTCTGGGGGATGATGGGATGGGATGCACGCCCGCCAAGCGTGCAAGGTTTCTTAAGAGCGAATCCGTCCGAGCCGCCCAGGACGATGGGGACACCCGAATTTGGGTTTCTTGTTTCGGAACCTTGGCCGACGGCCGTCGCAGGTCCAGCAAGGTATCGCGAAGGTAGCGCTGACTCTAGAAACCCGCCTTGGATGGTTTGAGAACGCTTTCCCGAAGGTCTCTCTCTACCTCGCAATTGTTTTTATTTTCTTTACACGCAAAATCCACTAGGGCAGCTGCCGCCACAGTCCACACACAGCCAACCCTCTGGAGTACATAATATATGGTCATCTCCGTTCTCCAGGATCCCGTATATCGGCATTTCGGCGGTTTGTAAGTTCATGTTCCAGCTTACGGCAAAAAGGCTTTCCGCCCTTTTAAACTCAAACCGCATAGAACGTCCGGGACTGTATAGTGCGGGAAGTTAACCTTAGGGCACGTTTTCAACTAGGATGCCGTCGAGACGAAGCAAGGGGAAACCTAAATTTGACGTTGTATAAATCGATATGCACCCGTTGCCTGTCATTTAGTCTGATGGCCGCTATTTATGTATCATGTGAGAGATATAGGCGACCTGCTATAGCGTCAAAGCGCTCTTAAGACAGCCGTCGACATGTGCCGATCAGCATTATACTGTAACTAGAGAGACAGCTAATCATAATTACTGCATTCGCATTATACATTACGTACACTATACCAATCGAGCTGCCAGAGTTCTATTCTCCGCGATGTGACCTATGTACGATGACGAGCTTTTGTTCTTTTGGGGTTGGCGTGCTGTCATATCTAGCAGCCTGCTCCTTCTTACTAGTCTTACGTGGTTTAGGGACTAACATTTTAGGACTGGGGGAGACTTGTCAAGAGGGGCCGGTTTTTCTGGTGGTGAATGGTTGGCGAATTGGCGTGGGTTGGACACAGGCACAAATTTAAATCAGGCCGGCCCACATTTCAGAGCCAGGAGAGAAGCATGTATCCGTACGGCAAAGCAAGTCTCCACCAAGGGCGGCCCCACCCTGCATCTCTGAAGTCTGTTACGGCTTGGGTACATCCGTCTACATCTCGCCTCAGGGTTCATCGGTCCAGGGAACTCTGAACGTTCTCCACAAAGTAACTCGCGCCTTCTAACTCTGCTAGGTCGCTGGGTAAGGGTAGTTTGGAGGTTGTGAGGGAAGGTCTTCTTCGCCCCTTCTTCCCAAAGGATCCCTCTCTCCCGTCGTGCTTCTTATCTGTTCGCACATCCCCCATCTCACCCTCTCTTTCTCCTCTCTTCCTCCTCTCTTCCCCTTTCTTCGGATCTTGTGTAATGTGCAATCTTGAGCCTCAACTCGGCAAAAATCCATCCCATCTCGAGCTAACCATCTCAAACATCGAAGAAGTCTTGGCTTGTATTCGTACGTCAGAGCAATATCGGCCAACCTCTCGCGTTAAGTACCTCTTCTAAGGTCTTCAGTCTCCTGTTGGGTCGCGACCTTCAGACCGCCAAGTCATCACCACAGTTATTTGAGCCACTTATCTTTATAACGTTACCGTCCAACCCTGCACTGATATATTTGTTTTATTATTGGTCCTGTCGCTTTTCTTTTCTGCCTGAAGTTGCATATGTATGGTTTCCATTATTGAGTAGCTACTTGCTTCCCCACAACGACGACGAAAGTAAAGTCTGCGACAAAAGGGCGCGTAACTTGACAACCCGATACTTGCTGCACTGTCAAGGCGTTGGGTAATAGTCGGGGTATCTGGGTTCAAGGGAACTTGCGACTTGCCAGCGCGGCTTGGGCAACTGTGTTTCCGTCGCCGAGGACTTCGATCCAATCTCCGCCCATATTGGCAGTTTAGGCCCTGCGACAGAATACGTAAGGCGATTTCCGGCAAGATATCAGACGGTTCACAACCGGACCTGATATCGGATAGATAGCGGTTCAAGTGTATATGGCCAACCACCATCCGTCGCCCCAAATGGCGATGCAAATGCAGCATCATGGGCCGCAAGCGCCTCCTCCGCCTGGCCCTCCTGGCCAGGCTAACCAATGGACGCCGTCTCGTCACATAATGGCTATTAATGAAGGTGTCTGGATGCAGATTGGTAAGTAGGGCAGAAAACGAACATAATTGCATTGGATCCGCGTGTTGATGACTTTCGCAGGCAGCTTCTCTGAACTCCTCGGAAATCTGGACGATGCGATGGCCGCGTACGAGCGTGCGCTTCACGCAAACCCACAGTCGATCCCAGCAATGACCGCCATCAGCTTGATCCTTCGGACGCGTGAAGAGTTTCATAAAGCGGTAGAGTATCTCAATGCTATCATCAAGTTGGATAGCACCAATGGCGATGTCTGGGGTAGTCTCGGTACGTTCGATAACATGAGACCTGTGCGGCAAGTAACTAACCCCCTTTGCGCAGGCCATTGCTATCTCATGATGGATGAACTACAAAACGCATACGCTGCGTATCAGTCTGCGCTCGTCAATCTGCCGAACCCGAAGGTACTGTGGTCCTTTCTAGCTTGCCTTATAGTAGCTAACAAGCAAACAGGAACCAAAGTTGTGGTACGGTATCGGCATATTGTACGATAGATACGGATCGCTTGAGCATGCCGAGGAAGCATTCTCGCAAGTGATGCAGATGCAGCCTGAGTTCGAAAAGGCTAATGAGATTTATTTCCGACTGGGTATAATATACAAACAACAGCAGAAATACCAGCAGAGTTTAGAGGTATTTATTTTGCGATGTGTGTTGGTTGGAGACGCAGCTAACCGTCGTAGTGCTTCAAGTACATCGTCAACTCGCCCCCACCGCCTCTAACTGAGGAAGACATCTGGTTCCAAATCGGCCATGTCCATGAGCAGCAGAAAGACGTAGGTGAACATTACAGACTCAGTTTAAGTGCATACTAACATATTGTATAGTATGATAATGCGAAGGCTGCCTACGGAAGGGTGCTTGAACGCGATCCCAACCATGCCAAGGTGTTGCAGCAACTTGGCTGGCTTCACCATCAGCAGAGTAGCAGCTTCCAGAGCCAAGAGCGGGCTATTGAATACCTCGAGAAATCTGTCACGGCCGGTGAGTATCGAATATATAAACAACATCCGGACTCCATACTTACGCACGGCAGACGGCAGCGATGCCCAGAGCTGGTACCTGCTTGGTCGATGCTACATGTCTCAACAAAAGTATCCCAAGGCCTACGAGGCCTACCAACAAGCAGTGTATCGCGACGGGCGGAATCCTACGTTCTGGTGCTCGATTGGTGTACTGTATTACCAAATCAACCAATACCGCGATGCATTGGATGCATATTCCCGTGCGATACGCCTGAATCCGTACATCTCGGAAGTCTGGTATGATTTGGGCACTCTGGTAAGTTATCTAAGATTTCAACTCGATGACCATCGACGCTAACCATTTTGTAGTATGAATCGTGCAATAACCAGATCTCGGATGCCCTTGATGCATACCAGAGGGCTGCTGAATTGGACCCGGCCAATCCGCATATCAAAGCAAGGTTGCAGCTCTTGCGCGGCGGTCAGACGGGCGGGAACCTACCACAGGCTGTCCCGACTGATGTTCATCCTCAGTCCTATCAAGCTCAGGGCCCGCCACCTCCTGCCTGGCACGGCTCAGGACCCGTGCAACAAGCTGGATCTGGTCCTCGGGGACCCCCTCCTGGTCCTGCTGCGGCCAACGGCTGGGGCGGCCAGCGGCTCAACGAGCTCAACCCTCAGCCGCCGAATCCGTATGACCAGCAGCGGGAGCCCCTACGAGGACCTGCGCCTCCGCTACCTCGACAGCCGAGTCCCCGTCAGGAGATGAGACCTTACGGGGGCGATGGAGGTCGTCAAGGCCCGGGTCCTATCCGAAGGGGCCCGTCCCCCGGTCCGCCCCAGTACGGCCCTCCTCCACCGGGACCGTCCCAGCAGGCTCCGCCGCCAGGCCAAGTGCCCGCCCGGGTTAATAACCCAAACTACACGCCTGCGCCATCATCACAACAGCTTCAACCTGGGAACGGCCCGCCTAACGGTGGTCCCGCGCCCCATTCCTTGATGCCTTATCGACCGGGTTCCCCTCGCTCAGAACCGCGGCCTTTGCATGACAACCGCATGCCGTCGCCCAAATCGGCCTACCCTCAACATCAGCCGGCATACGGTCACGTCCAGGAGTCTGGAATGCCCGGCGGCGTTGAGCCCGGTGTCCCTCAACCCCCAAAAGGGCCATTAGTTCCCGACTTCCACCGTGAACATGACCGCCCCCCCTCTGTAGCATCCAAGAGGCTGCGTGAATGGGAGGATGAGCCAGCCATCAAGAAGCCGGCGAATGAGGAGAACCGAGCCCGTATGGAAGATGTTCGGCACCGACGTCCGTCGACGCCACTGCGGGATCCTTACCGTCGCTCTCCCGATGCGCATCGGTTCGAAGAACAGCGTCGTCTCGACGAGCAGCGCCATGCCGAAGAGCAGAGGCGTGTGGAAGAAATGCGTCGTGCTGATGAGCAGCGACACGCCAATGATGGTTACCATCCATCGGAAGCCGCCCACCACCCGCCGGCACATGCTATGCCGAATCATCTGCCTCCAATGCAACAAGGCCCGTCGTCTTTGCAAGGTGCGCTCCATGAAAGGCTACCGCCTACCCCCGCCGCGAAAGAATACCCTCAGGAAGAGCGACCGAGGATAGACCATCCGCCGGCGCCGGCCGCGCCTCCGCAGGTGAATGAGCCCGAGCGGGCTGCGAGGAAGATGGATGTAGATGAAGATTACGATGATAGTGGGGAGGAAGAGAAGAAGGTCAGCGGTGGTCCGGCATCAGGACCCGGGCCAGCCTCAGCAGCGGAGTTAAAAACCTCAACACCGACAAGTGCTGGCGGGATGAACGGGTTGATGGGCCCAACTCCAAAGACTGAGAGCGCTGCCTAGAAAGTGAGGTCGATTCCCTTATGCTGTATATTTTGGGTGAATGTCTGGAGAGGAGGGTCCTATTTCCGTTCTCAGCCATTCTCCGGGGTGGGAGGTCGAAGGAGTCTATTAGCCACTATTTAGGTGTTTATTTCGTCGTACGTTAGATCACAAACTTATTGCATGAAATAGCATTATCAACATTTGTTGCATTGCACGCTGTATTCTTGATGTGGCCGTGAGGGTCAACTAAAGTCACAATTACTTCAATTGCTCGCCCCTTGGCTTCTACTCCGGAAGTGGTCGGGGCTGCTACCACCTGCCCACAACTGCCAGGTCGGGGACGAAATACAAGAAGGATGTGCTGCCTCTCACGTGACTCATACTCTTAGGGTTTATTGAGGGGTCGTTCCCTGTCAGCTTCCCACAATTGCTCCTTAATGTTCGCTTAGGGAAGCACTTTTCAGCCGACGGGGGTTTCTCGGCTCAGCGCACAGTCCAGAAGCAGGGTGAGTTTTATCGCACGAAAGCTTACTCCAACCAAAAGGAAACTTTTTTTTTTCCGAACACTTCTGAAGATCTTCAATTTCCTCATTCCGCCGCAACGACACACCTTTGGTTTCCTTCTTCACGTAAAAGGATCAATCAAAGATGTCGCACCGTAAGTTCGAGGCTCCCCGCCACGGCTCTCTGGCTTTCCTGCCGAGGAAGCGTGCTGCCCGTCATCGGGGAAAGGTCAAGTCGTAAGTCGAATATTCCCCCAGGTCCCGGCCCTGCTCTGCTCCGCTACAAATTTTGGTGCACACCAGGAAGCTTCCAATTGTTGTTAGAATTGTTTCTTCTATTCAAAGCTTGGGTGCTAATTGGATGTTCCTTCTCGACAGCTTCCCCAAGGATGACCCTAAGAAGCCCGTCCACCTTACTGCCTCTATGGGCTACAAGGCTGGTATGACCACGATCGTCCGTGACCTCGACCGACCCGGTGCGAAATCCCACAAGAAGGAGGTCGTTGAGGCCGTCACGATTATTGATACCCCACCTGTACGAACAACGCAGCCCTCTTGGCTAATGTGCCTATGGCTAACAGCTTTAATAGTTGATCGTTGTTGGTCTTGTGGGCTACATCGAGACTCCCCGCGGTCTGCGATCGCTCACTACCGTCTGGGCTGAGCATCTGAGCGACGAAGTCAAGCGCCGGTTCTACAAGAACTGGTACAAGAGCAAGAAGAAGGCCTTCACCAAGTACGCCAAGAAGCACTCCGAGAACAACGGTGCCTCCATCACCCGCGAGCTCGAGCGCATCAAGAAGTACTGCACCGTCGTCCGTGTCCTGGCCCACACCCAGATCCGCAAGACGCCCCTCAAGCAGAAGAAGGCCCACCTTATGGAGATCCAGATCAACGGTGGTTCCGTCGCCGACAAGGTCGCTTTCGGCCACGGCCTCTTCGAGAAGCCCGTCGAGATCGACTCCATCTTCGAGCAGGACGAGATGATCGATGTCATCGGTGTCACCAAGGGTCACGGCTTCAACGGTGTCACTGCCCGTTGGGGTACCAAGAAGCTGCCGCGGAAGACGCACAAGGGTCTCCGTAAGATCGCTTGTATCGGGGCCTGGCATCCTGCCCACGTCCAGTGGACTGTTGCCCGTGCCGGTCAGATGGGTTACCATCACCGTACCTCGGTCAACCACAAGATCTACCGCATTGGCAAGGGTGACAACGAGGCCAACGCTGCCACCGAGCAGGATGTTACCAAGAAGACCATCACTCCGTGAGTCACGTCCGCTAAAACCAATCAGGTGCCAGGCACTTTTTACTAACGCGTTGTCTTAGTCTGGGTGGCTTCGTCCGATATGGTGAGATCAAGAACGACTTCGTCATGGTCAAGGGTTCCATTCCTGGTGTCAAGAAGCGAATTGTGACTCTGCGCAAGTCGCTGTTCACGCACACCTCAAGGAAGGCTCTGGAGAAGGTCCAGCTCAAGTGGATCGATACCTCTTCGGAGTTCGGTCACGGTGCCTTCCAGACCCCTGCCGAGAAGAAGCAATTCCAGGGTACGCTCAAGAAGGACCTGGCTCAGTCCTCGTAAAAGGGGGCAGAGCTCTGCGTTTCTTTATATCTGGTCTTTGCATCGGTGTTCTACGGGTTCTCTTCGGGCGATTGCGAGGGGCATCATCTCCGTAAAAGGATTGGCATTCGAGTCGCAACTAATGAGACGTTGCATGAATGAGTAAAACAAGAAGTCATTAAGATTCCCCAACAACGTGATGGTTACTCTCTTATGAGTGTGATGTGTGCTAGTGTTTCCAATTTCTGTATGGCTCTTTGGACATTATCCTTCACTGCGCGACACGGCTTTGAAGCATTACCAGCATAATTTAGTTCAATGGGATGAAGAGTGCTGGCTACGGCTGTGCCAATGAACGGACTCTATAGCCCTTATGATACGATACGATGGGCACAATATAGTAGGCGGAATTCTGACACATTGCAAAATCACTCTAGGATTTACAGTCTAAATGGACGCAGTGTACCGCGTGTTGCCGTCTTTCAACATGTTTCCACCACCTATTTTCTACAAATACAATAAATAGTAAGCCACCAGGTGTTGGTAGTTAGGCGGCCGGTCCAGCGGGACGAAACCCGAACGATTTTGGCGCGCCGAGATCTGAGCACCAAAGCTTAGCTATGATGTAATCAATCACTCACTCAGTCCCCCGTTCCAGACAATTGATACCAGCGTAGCCGAGAAGCCCTTTTGTTGTTTTTTTCTTGCCTGTTCAAATCGCACCCTGAAGACTGCCCGCTGGAACAAACTACACGTAACTGATTAATTGGGGTGGGGGCGCTTGTTGTTGATCAATCAATCAATCAATCAATTCATGATCCAGCAATCGCCGCCTTCTTGTCGTCCTTGTTGTTATTCAGTGTTCCGCCGCGCATACAGACTCCATCATCGGAGCATTCCTTCTGTATCGTCACCCCGCAATCTTCGCCCCGCCTTGCCGGACCACGACGGCGGAGCAGCAGCAGCAGGGCTTCGGGCATTAAGGGCCAAGAGCGGAGGAGCGTTGGACCTATCATACCCAGCCGCGGCGGCGACAGCTCCATCGCACCATCACCATCACCAGCGCTACTACTACTACTCCCTCTCGTCCGGGGGTTGCATCGATCCACGAACACCGCCGTCTTCTTCTATAAGCCGCACGACTACCACGAGACCATCTTTCCTCCCTATTGTTCTTCGTAGCCCGTTCGCGACCTCTCCCACCGCGGCGAAGATGGCATCCGACGACGACTACATGGCCTTCCTGGACAAGGCGAACCGGGACCCGAACGAAGGTGCTGCCGCGACCGCGACCGCTCGGGGAGGATCGAAGGGTGGAGAACTGAAGGCGACGGACGTGGGCGTGCGGATACCGCCCGAGATCGCCGAGGCTACGAGGGACGCCTTCTACGTGAGCGACGCCGACGAGCCGTTCGTGCCCGTCTGTCTGGCCTGGGATGAGGGCGGTAAGGGACTGCCTGATGAAGGTATGTGTTTGTCTATTTTCTTACTTCTGCGGGTTTGACTGTTCGCGGGTTACGGGCCGCCGACGCTGGGCGGGCCTTACATGCCTTTTTTGCTTGCGTTCTGGCTTACCTTTTTGACTGTCTACTTGTACATTCCTGCCATCGCATCATAGCTCGTTACGTTACGTCCCATCGCAAAAAGCAAGCATCGCATTATCTTTCCTCCGAAATTTACTTCGCTCCTGCTCCTCCTCGTCTTCCCATAACCCGCCAAAAGAAAACCGGAAAGCAAGGGGGAAAAAAAAAAAAAAAAAAAAACAAAAAAAACCCCCCCCCCAAAAA
>QJNZ01001009.1:0-30592 GCA_004155055.1 Monosporascus sp. CRB-8-3 | reverse complement strand
GAGCCCTTTTTTTTTTTTTTTTTTTTTTTTTTAACTATAATTTGTTTTTTAAGGTGCTTCGGGTGTTGTAATTTTCTTGTAGGCGACTCCGTACTATGTCGTACAGGTCCACGTTACAGTAATCAGACAAGCCTCTGGTAACCACCACGGGTAGCCATAAGACAGATTAGATGTATGTATATGCGACGAGCATGTCCCAGCTCCTTGTCGAACACTTTCTCCTTTTCTCTTTCGTGTTCGGGTGAATAGAAGAAGCAGAACTCGACGCCGAGACCGAAAAGCTGACAGTCGGAATCGCAAATATCAATGCCAATGTGAAGAAGTTCGGGAAAGTAAACGCCGTCGCAAGTGGTCGTGGTGTTACAAAGTTGGACGAGTCGGGGTCTCACAATCCCGCAAAGCGCAGGATGCGACGTGGAGTACTCTTAATCGGGGACTTGACACGCTCGTCTTGGTTCATGGCTAGATCGTCTGCGGAGTGTCCGGTGTGTACAATTACAGAAGAGGTAGCGGGTGATGTCAGGAAGTCTGACGAATGATTGGAGTTGCCAGAGTCGGAATTGTACAATTTGGTATCATTGGTAGGTGATACAGAACGGTCATTTCGAGGTTTCACGGCAGGTCTCGAAGGTGAGCCGCCACCGCTACGGCTAGATGCATGCCGACTTTGGTCCTCTTGATCGGGATACTCTGCACATGGTCAGCGGACTGAGACAGAAAAACAAGATATCGTGCAAGGGAGCTTACCAATTTGTTCCATAGACTTATCCTTGTCTTTAACAGTGTCACCAGCCTCTGACTCCTTCTCCTGTCGGTAACAAACATTGCCATCGTTGCGCTCTTCCTCAGAGTCACAGGATTCTATGGAGATTACACTTGTCGTCAGAAAACTTGACGTGAAGATCGACGTGGGAAAGGATGAAGTGGCGGAGCCGGACCAGGGGGAACCGGTGCGGCTGTCGAAGAGCTTACCAGCTGCCGCCAGGTCCTGCTCAGCCAGTTCCTCAGCCTCTCGCTCAACTAGAGACCGAGTCTCCTTCTAAGAGTCTTCGTCGTCGTCCATGAATCGAGGGAAAGCAGCGTGGCCCGACATATGCGGATCGGTGGGTGTGAGGGGCTCCCACATGGATGGAAACTCCGTGTCTTTCGGCGAGTCGTCGGGGTCTGGGAACTGACTTTCGCCCCAAGCGCCGAAGGTAGTGCTCTTCGCAGATTCCGGGAAAGGGATGAACTGTTCGATAGGATCCTTTTGCTCGCAGTCATCTCTAGGAGACTGCTGGTGCGGCTTAGGAGTGGGTTCTTCGGAGACGAGTTCATTCGCAGCAGTACAGGTGGATTCCTTGTGGTGCATGTCGAAATGTTCGGTCAGCAGCTCTGACCCCTCGTTGCGAACGCTGGGGCGTCGGTAGTTGGGGTCTACATCCTTGCAAGGCGTGTTCGGCAAAACAGGAGACCCCGGTGAAGTGAGATTGGACTCCCCCAAGCCACCCCGAGAGGAGAACTTAGAAGCCGTAGGTTCGGGAATCTCAATGGGCTTGGGGCGAGCCTTCAACCTGGGACCAGCTTTTATGATATCGGGAGGTTCTTTCGAAGAAACGTAAGAAGCATGCGACTGGTTGGGCTCTGATGCAAGAACCTCTTCAACAATCGCTTTGCCAGTTTCCAAAGCACGTGCAATGGGGGAATTTGATCCCTTGCTATCATTGATGACCCTCGAGACGATCTCGACAACCTTGGGAATAGTCAGCGAAGCGGCAGAGGCAGACTTCTCCGAGCCCATGCCACTCTGTTGGGAGTCGTTCGCATTGCGCTTGCGAGATGACTCTATTTGCTTGCCATGGCTGACGGTGTTGACAACAGCTTCAGGAACCTTGCGTATATTCGCAGTCTTTTCTGATACCGCAAGGTCTTGCGGCAGGAGGCTCCTTTTGGAGGTGCCGTGGACATAATTCTTGGAAGAGCTGGAGTGCTTCCTGCGTCTGCGTCTGCGCCCGACTTTTCGGACTCCGATAGGCGGCGAAGCTCTCGAACTAGATTCTTCGGCTGAAGACAGCGACTGGGGCCTCCCAAGTAGCTTGGAGGCAATGGATGAAAACAGACCGAGTCGTCTTGATCTCTTCTCTCTAGGTCGATGACGCAACTTGCTGCTGGCATACCTGTTACGACGAACATCATATTCATCATCTGAGCTAGAGGCGGATCTAGTAGTACTCAGGCCACGCTAGACAAGTTGGTTAGTTATAAATTCTGGTTCTCCAGCGGTGCAACTTACTTGAATATAAGAGTGGTCATCAGCGACATCGCTATTATACACCTCGGAGTTTGAGAAGTCCGCTTCTCGAATACAACGAGCACAGTATGCGGGCTCGGGTATCTCGCCTCTCCTTAGCGGATGCGTCTTCTGGTATTCCCTGGACCGTCTCTTGCCGCATCCTGCGCAGATATGATAATGCCGAATGCGTTTACTGACATTCCGATTGACTCCGGCATCATCCTCAATCTTGTTTTTCTCTGCGCTTTTCTCGTTGCTGTGAGGGCCACCTGGTGATGTGGCAGCCGGATTATGACAAACTTCAGCGTCCTTGACCTGACTGGTGTCCAAGTTAGAATGATTGTCTCGAAGAGAGGTGAACCTGGGGTCTTGGAATCCCGGAGGAAGCGATGGGGGAGGAGGTCCTGGCATGAAGTAAGGAGCGGGCGCAGTATACGGGGGATATGGCGGGTAAGGGTGCTGAGTGGGTAGAACTGGCACAGATGCCGTCTCTGTGCCTAAGTAGCTTAGAGGGTTCACATATTGGGGGGCTGCTTGGGCTTGTGGCGATACCCAGCTAGGAGTGCCCCCATTGTAAGCAACTTGTGGGTAATATCCGGGAACATGTGAAAGATGCGGAGGAGGTTGATGCTGATAAGAGCTAAAGTTCAACGGCGGCGCCGCGCCACCCAACCAATGCTTGGAGCAGGGAAAATGCCCAGGTGGAAGAGGCGGTGGTTGAAAGCCCACGGAAGAAGGGTGTGGATAACCCATTGGGGGATAGCCGAGCCCATCATAAGTTGCAAAATAGGCATTATCATTGGGGCGCTTTAGGATGCCACGAGGCGGAGTTGGGGGTCTCTGTACGTTGGGGTTCTTCTTTCCGACAACCAGAGGGAGCTCCTCAGGTTCAGCCTCAGACTCCTCATTATTGGATGTTGGCTTCCCTGAGGGATATTGAGACGTGTCTGGAATGGTAATCAGGCCAGAGCTCTGGGAAGCATTGTGTGTGTGCCGTGATTGTCTCTCAAGGTCAGCACGAGAGGGGACACCAAAGCTTTGACCGAGAAGATCGAATCCGAAATCCTGCAACAGGTCGTTCTTTCTACGGGCGAATGCAGGCTTGCCAGACTTTGTCCTCGTGACGAAGACATTGCTGCGATCTGGAAGGTAGAGATCTGGACCTTGTAGCAGAGGCTGGCTTGCTCGAGTGTTTCTGCTCCTTGAAGAGTCGTTAGTGAGGTCACTATGGATGCTACAGCTGCAAGATACGTGAAGTCAAAAGGAAGACCCCATCGGGACTAATGTGTAATAGTATCGTAATAGAGATGACAAGATAATGTGAGGGTGGTCTCAATTCAGGAGATTTGTCACCCCTGTACGTAACGGCAAGAGGAGTATTACAGAGGCAATGAACAAAGAATGGAATAACAACTTACTCGCTACCGCTGCGGCCTCTTGTGAGACGCAACATGGCAGGAGGAACCTAGAAATCTTCCACCAAAGCAGAGATGCTGAATTCCAAGCTTGCTGGAGACGGTAGATGGGTGGAAGGTGCGAAGTGAGGAGAGATACCCTCGGGACAGGGCAGTGGTCGATGCAATTCAGGCAGGCACGAGAGAGAGGTGCAGACAGAGAGGTGTAGATAGAGAGACGTAGACAGAAAGTCACACAAAAAGTGAGAAGTGTTTAGATGAAACTGATGTGTGCAATATACGAGAAAAGAACGGGTGCATGAGAGGTTGAGGGTGCAGTGGTGAGTAATAAGATAGAGTGCAGCTAAGGTCAAGTTTGTTACGCGGATAATGTAGAGTTGGAAGAAAGAAGTGATGGGAAATCTAGGCATGACATGAAAAGCCTGAGGCTTGATCTAGGGCAAAAGAAGTTTTAAAAACCGAGTAGGGTTGGTTTCCGTGTGAAGTTCTCACAGCTACGATTTAATAACCGCACCGAGTGAGGCATACGTGAGGCTCGACGAAAACCTCCTACCTCGGGTATTTGGCCCTGGTCGCAGGTATTGAGCCATGGCGTATATGTAGTCCTAATATAACACACTGATTTAAGCATAATAATTCGACATGCAATAGTACCTGTCCCGGATATTTCGAATCCAGATAGGAGTAGGTGCCCGTTACCTGCGAACCTAAATACCCACGACTAAGATATCACATCCTGTCCTAAATGAAGAGTCTTTTCAAAACCAAAGTCACTCATTTACGGACTGCTTTTGTTTACACGTACATGACCCCCCGCAAGGTAGCCTTTCCCAAATACAAGCGTTGCATGCCTGTACACGCAACTCCTTTTGCTCTATGAAGAGTCGACTGCTCTATGATCCGTTCCCGGTTTAGTCTACTCTCAGCATCCTCGGGCCACGCTTCTTGGTGGACTTCTTCTTCTTGTTACCCCTGTCAAAGGAGGCGGCCGAGGCATGGTCCCTGCCAACGTTGTCAAGGTCCTTTACCTTGTAGATGCGAATGATCCAGTTCTCACTGGTGTAAGCCTCCTCAAGAGTGTTGAGAACTGGGCCGACCTCAGGCAGTCGAGCCCCTCGGACACGGTCCATAGCCTGTCCCGGAGGGAAAAGAGAAGCATAGTTATAGAAGGACATCTTGTACCTGTATCGAACGTTAGCTATGCGCAAACCGATAGCATCTTTAAAAACTCACATCAAGCTGTTCTTCATCGTCTCACTAGCCTCCGCATCGACCCTGTACTCGCCACGAGGGGTGAAGAAGTCACGCTCCTTCACCTCGTCAGGCCAGATGCCCTCGGCGATTCGCACCATCCAAAGGAACTTGTTGATATCGTCACCAGAGTATCCAAGGAGACCACCGAAGACTACGAGGACATAGTCAACTTCGTGCTGGCGCATGATCGGATAGCTAACTTCCTCTCGGGAGCTCATAGCCTTGCCGACAGTGGCAATATGGGTATTGTTCCAGGTGTTATTGTCGACCAGCGTCGGACGGTCGGCCATACCACCAATCTGGTATCCATAATCCCACCAGGACATGATCTTGGCGTCTTCCTTGGTGTTCTGTCGAAGCCATTGATAAGCCTCCCGGTAGTCATCGATAATATGCTGACTACCATCAGGCATCCGGCTTGCCAGGACGACGGAAGGGGAAGAATATGCATTCGAGGTCACCCAAGTGCAGTGTTGGACGAAGATAAGCAGACAGGTAGTCATGAATCCAGCCAAAATAAGTTTGGACGTAAGGCCGTAGATTCCGACCACAGGCTGTGAAGCAGAGCGCAGTCCACTCTGCTTCGCTGCTTTCTTCGTAACGGCATCTATAGGCTCGTCTTCCTTGACTTCCTCCGGTTCAGGAGACTTGACCACAAGGTACGTGTCGAGAACCTGGGATACTGCGATAGCGGCAGCCACACATACCACCGGTGTGAGAGTCAGCATCAATCGAACCATGACGCCGGCGAAGTAGCTCCCAAACAAAGCATAGACGATAATGAAAACATGCTCATCCCCTAGCCTCTGGAAGCATAGATAGACACCGGCAGGGAATAGCCAGATCAGCATGTTCAGGTCGAAGAAGAAAGCTGGCCAGGCGGTGGGTTGATGCTCCGATACGGATGCGATAATGGGAATGTGGATCTTGGCGTATCCGGTGTCCCAGAGCGAGTAGAAGCGGCCGGACCAGGGCGCAATGTATCCAGCGGCAGTGAGACCGACCAGACCAAGGAGCGAAACGCCGAAGATGACACCTAAGCTTAGGTACAGGAAGGTCTGGAACTGGCGGCTGGGAACAGCGGACCTTACATACTCGAGGAAGGCCACGATCTGAAGGAACCCAAAGATACCTGCCACTATTAACTGGATGGAACTCGAAGAGCTGGCATTTGCTACTCACCTAGGGCTGGCATGTGCTCGCTGGTGCGAACAGGCGAGAAACCGACGAAGGGAATCTGCATACTGGCCAAAGTTCCTAATGCGTACCAGGTGACGTATGCAACGTAGAGGCGAGAGCTGAACCTGCCCATGAGGACTAAGACGAAGGCATGGAGAGGAACCAAGCATGTGATGAAGGCGTAACCACCCCAAGAAGCGACCATGTAGCCGTAGAAGAGGGCGCACAGTGCTCCCCACAGCATGGAACCGAGCTTCAAGGCCTTGATCCAGAGGTAGAAGGTGAAGACGAGAAGGAAAATGGCGATAGCCTCGTTGTCGTATGAACCGGCGACGGATCTTGAGATGTAGCCGGGCGCAATACCCATGAAAGCAGCGGCCAGCAGACCGGCAGATGGGGAGGGGGTCATCTCATTGGTAAGAAGGTAAGAGGCGAAAGCGGTCAGACCTGAGAATCCGGGTGCGAGAAGCACGCAGATGTTCCTGATATCAACCGGGACAGCGAGGGCGCGAAGAAGATGGTAGATGACACCGCTGGTGACCATCAACCCGGGGTAGAGAGTTCCTCCAGTAACTCGACCCAGGGGATGCCATGTTCTATCATCGAACCAGTCCCAGAAACTGTAGAACCCGTTCGCTACCAAGTATTTCGTTGCCCGGAAGTTGAACCACGGATCAACTACGAATCGTCAGCAAGTCAGTCGCTGCAAAGAGGAAAACGGATGGACGTGAGGGGGGAGCGACAATCGTCTTCGTGCACGTCCCATATGAGTCTTTCAAGTTCACTAACATTCATGAATGATGCTCTCGAAACCTGTACATGGTAACAATTAGCAACTTGAGCTTAAGGTATGTTTAGAAATGACCCCGAAGAAGAGGGGATTGCACGAGGGATCAGAAGGATGAAGGAGGTACTTACGAATGACAGAGAACAGACGACTTGCCACAGCGGCACCTGCAATGAGGCATAGGATGATGACCCTCAATAAGGTCTTGGTGCTCTGGTTTTTCCCCAAAGAGGCAACCACTTCGAGAGGACTAGAACTGGCGCCCGTTGCGACCGCCATTGTTGCTGTTCTTCTCTCTCTCTCTCTCTCTCAATGATGCTGATTGACTCTTCACGTCGAGCTTATCACATTGAGGAAGAGCGTGGGTAGTACCTACGTAAATGTCGACGACAGGCTGGCTGTTCGTTATCGCACCGATTTGGGTCTGAGAGGCCAGCTTTCGTTGTTAGGGTACAGTAGCTCTAAGTACCTTTGCTTAGGTACCTTTACTTCGTAACCCTCCCACGTTTCAAGGGAAGCTCCACGCATTCGATTGGCAGGGGCTAACAGGGGTCCTTGTACCGGAGAGGGCAGCGACCGTAAAAGGTGAAGCCGGGACCACCAGGCTGAACTGAAAATGTGGCCAATCAGGCGGAAGAAGCTGGACTGCATACACCTCTGTCTGCTCTACGTATCTGCTTAAGTGCATGGATATAGTTCTCACCCGATTAATGACGAGGAAACTTAAATATTATACGTACGTATTGATATATCATACCGAAGGTTCATCTACATTCCCATCGGGGTGGTATATATGGAACAAGTCATATTTCCATTCGACTGCCGGATGCAGCTTCTTGAGCAGCTCACTTTATATATAATCGTAGTTCGAGCCTGGTTGCGGCGATACCTGCCGAAATTTTAAACGTTAAACCAGATAATATGGGTATGGAACGAGGTTGGGCAAAGAATTAGAGGTAAACCAACGACATAACAGCAACTCGGAAGGAAGGGCTACTCCAGCACAGTTAACAAGTGCCGAAGATTCAAAAGTAGCAACGAGACGGACCCGGCCGCTATAAAGGGTGGGAAGCGCAAGTGATATTAATATAGGGGACCGAAACTGAGGGCTTACAAGCCAGATATGGTCGAAACTGTAAATAGCTACGTCGCATAATACGCAGTTATACTAGTACCGCATTATAAATTTAGGTATTACCAGCGTACTGGCTCCTATATATAACCAACCTTACGTTCCGAAGCTTGATATAGCACACGGTCAAACCGCAGGGGATATCACGCAATACGACTATCCTTCGGTTCTCATCTCCCAGCCACCTTGAGCATGTCCATAGGTAATTAGACGAGTTCCATGAATACACACTAGTAAGACGCACGTGGACTCTGACTCTGACTCTGACTCCGACCCGGATAGGCGATTTTCACTCAAACTCCACATGAAGAATTTTATCCCAACCAGCAGCAATCCCACGGTCTAGGTAGGTAGGCAGTTCTTTCGTATTGTACACATGTACATAGCAAACCCGAAGGAAAATCTATGTGGCGCTTTTTTTCGGGGCGTCGCAATCATACACCGAGCCTGCTAGGGAAGCAGGATGCAGCCGACAGGTACCCGTAACCGGAACCAATATGGGGGACCCAGCGTGTCCGATATCAGTTCAACCCCTCGTGACTATCCTCAAGTCTATCATTCCATGTTTCTTCCTCCCCATATTACATCCCCATGCAACGCGCTTCCTTTCACGGCTTCTGTTCCAACAGGCCACTGAAATATGCTTCGAGGTCGAACTTCGGGTCCATCGGGTCTTGGTCCACTACGGAAACATGTTAGCATCTGTACCCCCACAAGGGGAGCTATCACCAATAGCTCTTTTGCCCCTAGGTCTCGAATCGGAAAACGTACGGCCGCTCTTTTGTGTCGATGCCAAAGCTGGGTTCTTTGACTTGTTATATTCGGCCTTTGCCTGTGCTATTAAGTGTTGCTTGTGCTCGTATTCCTTTCGTTCCGTGGCAGCCCGTTGGGCAGCGTTGATGGACCTCTGGTGAGAGAAACCGTAGAAGACGCCGAATGCGAGCGCCGAGTACCGAAGTACCTATATAAAGTGGCGCATTAGCTCTTATCCATGCCATTGGTCGCTACTTGACAGTAAAGAAGCTCCGCTACGAAACGGGGGGACCAGATAGGGCTGTCACGAGGGTTTTCCTTCGGTACCGGACAAAACGTACGTTGACTCCTGACGTAGCAGACATTAGGCCGGTTCTGTCGCGCAAGTCGTATATTAAAGAAAGGAGAGGTCCCGTTGACAGGCACTTGATTGCCGATTGGCCCTTCTGGGGGAAGTTGTGGAAGAGGTGGGAAGTGGTTGGGGGGTTGATGCGATGGTCTGGTTGATATGCAAGATTTGGGGGACGACGACGTCGGGAGATCTCGCATGTATTTTTTTTCTGGCAGCCGAGCGGCCTTTGGGATCTTTCGCAACTGGCAAAATTAGTGGAACGGGCCGGCCGTAAGGCACAAGCGACAGAGAACAGATAGTTGAAAGTTGAGCTCATACACACGCAACCTCCAAAGTCCAATGCGACTAGGGAACTGCCTAATAAAGAAAATGCCTAGACACTTCGGATATCAAGCTCATTCGAGTTATAGTTATTATTGTTCCCGCAAGTATACAAACTGTTATTCATCCCATAGAATTAATTCTGTTATTAGTTGTTAAGCTGGTGATGTACTTCGTACAGGTTCTTTATCACCTTAAGGGCGCTAAGTCCCACATTATTGGCTACGCACCTGAGTACATAGGTACAGGTACATATACATGTACTACTACGTTAGTAGCTTCGAAAAAGATGCCAAGCACAGCACCAAATCTCGCCAACTTCCTTCGGTACAGGTTGGTACTAAGTATGCACAGCATTATCCTTTGGAAGCGGAAGGTACTGGCAGGTACAGCAGATTATCGGGGTCCTTGGAGGTCGCGACCTGCAGTCAAGGGGACGCGCATTGATAGAATATCAGACCTACTACTTTCTACATATCTACCCAGTTACATAATCGATTGGGAACTCATCAATGTGATTTCTCCCAACGAAAACGAAAAGGAACTGAAACAAGCCACGATATCAACCGCCAGCATTTGTTTCTTCCGAGCTGCATATAGAATAAAGAAGAGTCTGTCCAGCCCTTACGACTCTCGTCTGCCTTTGGAAAATCCGAGGCACTCTCTTCAGCCGCAACGGGAGGTGCGAGAACATTGAATATTGGACCCGGCATGGGTCTTTGGTCATTTTGGAGGACAAGATGCAACAACGACGAGATGAGATTTTGGCAAAGAAGGCGAAGCTCGCGGAACTCAAGCGGCAGCGGGCGTTGAGGCAGGATCAAGCCAACGCCGGTAGGGGGAGCTTCAGCAGTTCCAGCGATGTACGTATACACATATTCGAAACCTACAAAAGACGACCTCTTTGGTTTCTTGTCTTGTTGCTCATAAAATTCCTCATCGCAGCTCATAGCCCCCACACCCAGTCGAGCGGACAATCGGAAGGATATCGAATCCCTGATCAATAGTCTTGTTGGCGACAGTAGACCTGCCTCGACCGGCCCGGGTTCACCATTACAACGAGAAAGTCGACCCAACAGCATACTGAGTACAGGTGATCTCAGCGTAGCCACATCGGAACTCGCTTCCCAAGCAAACGGCCAATCAGTGCAAGCAGGCACGCCCACGCCCTCGAAGCAATTCGAGCTGAGCACAGTACCGGTTCTGACCGTCTTCGAATGTCCGCCATCGCCCGTCAAGGAGATATTCACCTACAGCAAGGGCGTCCAGACCACTGATGAATGGACGCCACCTGCCTCACGAGCCCGCGCCGTTTCGGAACTCGAAGAGGATGATCTACCTACCTTAACATCGTCGCCGTCCAAGCGATCAAGCAGACGCATTCGCGAAAGGGAGGAAGAATTACGGGAGAACTTGAGAAAGGAGATCGAGGAAGAGCTGAGAGCTGCTCGCGAGCTAGTCACTGATGGCGTCCTGCCTACGAGCTCCGTCGCCACCTCCAACTTCCCCGCCCGGGCTTTGAGCGATGAAGAGCTCGCTGCTCTTACGGCATCAGACGAGTTTGTGGATTTTGTCGAGCGGTCTACGAAGGTCATTGAGCGAGCGCTAGACGTTAGTAACGACTACGACATCCTTCGAGACTACTCTCTTCAGGCGCAAGACATTGAGGACGAGGAGGATCAGGCGGGCAACACGGCGGGCAAGGGTCGGAGACGTATCAAGGAAGTAGTGCAATTCTACGACGATCGGTGGTCCAAGAAGCGCATGGTCAGCAGTCTCGACTTCTCGCCCACCTTTCCGGAGCTCCTGCTTGCCTCGTACACGAAGAATCCGTCGGCTCCCCATGACCCAGACGGTGTTGTCCAAGTATGGAACCGGCATCTCCACGACCGCCCGGAATTCCTTTTCCACGCGCAATCCGATATCCTCACTGCTAAATTCTCCCCTTTCCACCCGAACCTGATCATCGGTGGTACGTATTCGGGTCAGGTGCTGCTCTGGGACACGCGAGCCAAATCAGCCCCCGTCCAGAAGACGCCGCTCACGGGCTCTGGCCACTCCCACCCCGTCTATTCGGTCGACATCGTGGGGACGCAGAACGCCAACAACATCGTATCCGTCTCTACCGACGGCGCCCTCTGCGTCTGGAGCGTCGACATGCTCTCGCAGCCGCAGGAGTCCCTGACGCTCCTCACGCCGCCGCCCAACAAGTTCGAGGACCTCGCGCCCACCACCATGGCCTTCCCGCAGACGGACCCCACCTACTTCCTCGTCGGCTCCGAGGAGGGGCCCATCTACCCGTGCCACAGGTACGACCGCGCGGGCGCCAAGGCCGGCGTTGACGCGCGCGTCAGCTACCGCGGGCACGCGGCGCCCGTCATGAGCGTGGCGTTCCACCCGGCCCGGGGCCCCGTGGACCTCGGCGACCTCGTGCTCTCGTCGTCGCTCGACTGGTCCGTCAAGCTCTGGAAGGTGCGCGCCCCCGCGGCGACGTCGACCATCGTCGAGAGCGCCGGCACGGCCGTGGCGCCTCTCGCCGACTTCGTGCGCGAGGACGTCGTCTACGACGCCGCCTGGTCCCCGGTGCGCCCGGGGGTCTTCGCCCTCGTCGACGGCGCCGGCGGGCTCGAGGTCTGGGACCTCGCCGTCGAGACCGAGATCCCCGTCGCCCGCATCTGCCCCAGCCCCCTGTCCGCCTCCCTGTCCCTGTCCTCCGCCACCAACAAGGACAACAGCACCACAACCCGCCCGCCCAACGGCGGAGCAGCTTCCGCCGCCGCCGCCGGCGGGTACCGCCTCCGCAGCCTCAACAAGGTCGTCTGGGAGCCCGGCGAGGGCAGGAGGCTCGCCACCGGCGGCATCGAGGGCGTCGTCAGCGTCTTCGAGGTTGGCCCCGACCTCGGCGGCAAGGAGGGCGTGCGCAACGAGGAGTGGACCGCCGTCAAGAAGCTCGTTGCGAGGTTGGAGGCCGCCGGGGGTGGCGCGGCGGGTGGGTTGTTGTAGATGTTTGTATGCATGTATGTACCTTGTGTCGGCCGTTCGGGGAGGGGTTAGGAGGTTAAGGGGGTCTAGACGTGTCCATGCCTTGTCGATGAAGTGAAGCCCTTTGGAGGGGAAGAGGAAGGAGGGACGGAGGAGTTGCAGTCCCAACATTTTTTTCGAAGCAAATGTGGCGGACGGTAGTAGTTTCAGTCGGCCACTCGCCGTTGCGTGTTTGTGCTGTTGTTTGGCTGGTCGGTGTCTTGTAATCGTAACCACCCATCATATACCCCCCCTGAGAATGGAACAGCAGCATCCTGTTCGAGCGTCGTATACATATTATCAGCGTCTGGTTCGTGTCGGGCTTGCCTTCATCGACCGGCGGGCTCGGCACACGCCTCGTGATCACTCGGCCAAAGCCGCCTACCTCTCGACCCGTGCTTGGGATTTCCTAATTAGACCAGAGCGGATTTCAGCCGAGGATCATACTCGAGTACCGTATTGGAACCAAAGGCATAGGACCTTATCGCTTCCCTGGTCTCATTGCTTAGTGTAAAGTTCGTACAAGACGGATCTGGGGTGAAGACAGCCGGGGCTTATTTGACGAACCATGATTCAAGGACAGCAATGACGTGGATAATATAATGTCACTTTTCAAGCCGCAACTGTAATACATCGTTTTGGTGTTTTTACAAACTAGTCGCTATTCATTACAGTGATCCACCTACTCGAACACATTACTTGCATAGCCATCTGTCGGTTTTTTGTCGTTTAATTTCGTCTGTTCTTCCTCCGTAATCCCTATCCCTGTCTTCCCGTATCAGAGACTACCTAAGGGGCCCTTTCTTGCCTCTCTACGTCAAAAGGAACAGTCAGCATGATACCCTACCCTATCTGTCCATCTTACTCGGCATGCTCAACAGCCAAGACGCTGACGCCCTTCTTCTGCAGGCTGCCCCGGAGCTTATCGAGGACCGCGGCCCTGCGCTCGCGCTTCTCCGTGACGGCGGCCCTCTCGACATCGCCGAAGCCGCTGAGCTTCTTGCGGGGCGGCGTGCGCGGTAGTGCTGCTGCTGGTGCGCCGCCAGCGCCACCGCTCAGCCTCGGGGAGGAGCCGGACAGCGAGTGCCGGAAGACGCTGCTCCTCTGCGGCGTGCCCTCGCGCCCGGCGGCAGTTGTTGACCGCTCGGGCGAGAACAGCATCGACGCCGTCGACGAGCCCAGCTTCCTGTGGCCGTTCTTGCTAGGCGTTGCTGCGGCGGCGGCGAACGGCGAGCCCTCCCGGCTTCCGGGACCGACGGATCCCAGGCGCAGCTTACGCATCTGGTTCTCGAGGACGTCGACGTCGCCGCTGCGCTTCTCCACCATGCTCGTCATCTTAGTGATAGTACGGACGACGGCCTCGATGGTGGGCGCGGGCGACGACGCGCCGGTCTTTCCGCCGGCGCCCCCGATACCGCCGTTGGCCGAGACGATCTTGGCCTTGAGAAGGGTAAGGTTCTCCTCGGCCTCGGCCAGCAGCTTAGTGAAGCGAGCGAACTCGCGACGGAGGTCGTTCTGTTGCGCGGCCTGCTCAGCGCTGAGCGGCAACGCGCGGTTGGCGACCACCTGGTCCGGATCGAGGCGCGAGGCGATGATCTTCTTGAGGTCCGCCTGCTTGTTGCGGTCGCGGGCGAGCTCGCGCTGTAGTTCCGCGCATTGTACGAGTTTACCCTCCACGTCGGACACCTTAGCGTGGTGCAGAGCGTCGCCGAGATCCCGTTCGAGGATAGACGTGAGACTCTCGATTTGACCGAGGGTCCAGTCTTCTGGTGAAGATAGGTCATGCTTCGTGATTTCTGCATGGCCGAAATTCCGGTGGCCCTCGATGAAGCCATGGAGAGAGCGAGCATTTAAGCCAAGCGTGTCAATCATCGAGTTGATATCACGATAGACGGCCTCGACTTGTGCCGGTATGCTGTCCCCAGCGGGAGCTGTTGCACCGGAATGGGCGATGAACTCATCCAGATCCAGAGTAGGTTCAATGGGGGATTTCAGTAGTTGTTGAATGGCGTCGTCTTCTTGGTCAATCAGCAACTGGGACTCCTCCGCTTGTCTCTTAGCTTTGGCTTTTCGTTGCTGTTCCATGATACGATCTTCAGCAGCGGCGGCCTTGCCCGCTATTGAAGATCCGGCGCCCGCCTGCTGTCTTCTCGTACCCAGCATCTGGGAAGCCATCGAAGGTGTGCTAAAGGACCGCGGCAACTCTTTTCCGAGCAACCTCGATGGCACCGCGTTGCGCACCGGACTAGGTGAACGCGGGCTCACGACGTTGGGACGAGGAAATATCGGGGCATTGCGGCCAATCTCCCCGAATAAGCCGCGGCGTTCGTGGTCCGGCCGAGATATCGCAGAGAAACTGCCACCTAGGCCATCAAACGAACTTGTTGGGGTAAATCCCGGAGTCTTGTTCATACCGGTCGACGAGGGACTAAGATCTTTCGCGACATCTACACCACTACCTTCGGTCGCGGCCTCAGTGCCCTCATCCTCCTCCGATAACTCATCGTCGTCGTCGTCGCTATCAGAAAGAGCTGGAGGGAGTTTGGATGGGAATTCAAACGGCTTATCGGAAGCTTTCGGGGCTGGTAGAACACTTGCAGGAGACTGCTTGCCGCCCGGAATAGCAGGAAACTTGACGTCATAGGCTTTTGATTGCTTCGCGGGATCCGGGGGTAACGGTGCGTCGTCCGTAGGTTTAGTTTCGATAGTATTATCTGGTAGAGGGGCTATCTCAACATCGTACGCTTTCTTATTTTTGATCGGATCGGAGGACAGAGGTGCATCCTCCACGGGTTCCTTGTCGGGGACTGTTTCAGGTAGCGGAGGCATCTTAACATCATACACCTCCTTGTTTTGGAGCGGGTCAGGAGGTAGTGGTGCATCATCGACAGCTGTCGGGGGTGACTCGGGGGGTAACGGTTCTTCCTTGGCTTCGGAGATGTTCTTCACCGGTGAATCTGTAGTAACGGATGAGGATGACGAATCGCTAATTGAATATGTGGCCTTACTTGTAGACACGGGAGGCAGCGGGACCTCTTTCAATGGTTTGGGAGTTTCTGCCTCGGCCTTGACCCTCGGGGCTTCGTCTGCCGGAGTGTGTGAAGCTGTAGACAAAAAGTGACGACCTGGTGTAGCAGAGCCGAATAGGGTACCGCTCGGTGTGGTTGTAGAAACCGGCGAAAAGAACTTGTTCGGCGCTGGCGTTGACGTTGGTGTGGTCGACTCCGCACTCGTGGAGGCGCTTGGCTGTCCGAATGGGGCTTTTGTTGCGGTAGCGAACGGGTTCGGTTTCGCAGGCTGCGTGGTTTCGCTTAGCGCAGATCCGAAGGTTGAACCGAACACCGACTTTCCTCCGCCGAGTTCCTCGTTATCAGGCTTGATGTCGTCATCTTTGGCGTTCGGATCACGCTGGAAACTGGACTGCAGTTTGAATGGCGAGGCTGTAAAGACGCTCCCTGCCGTGCTTGGTTTCGAACTCGGAGGTGGGAATGAAGTACCAGAGTCAGTATCCATGGAAACTTCAGGAGCCTCCGACTTTGAGGTTGATGCAAAAATACTGGGCGCGTTGGCATCTGTGTTGGATCCAAGCTGACCGAAACCTCCCTTGTTTGCAAAACTGGCAAAGCCGCCTGTAGAGGTCGCGTTGTTGGAATTCGATGATCCAAATGCACTGCCCGATCCGGATGCGACACTAGCGAAGGGCGATTGGCCAGAACCGGAAGCTGAAGCCCAGGGTGAAGCCTTCATTCCAATTCCACTCGCTTGTCCGAACGTCGGGGCGCTAGGAGCGCCAAAGCTCGGCTTCCCGAACGTAGGAGCCGTGGAGGTAGCGCCGGTGCCCAGGGGGCTCGATCCGAGCGCGGACCCACCGCCGGCGGCTGCCCACGGTGAAGACTTTGCGCCGACGGCCGACGGACCACCAAAGGCAGGCGTTGAACTAGGAGCTGAAGACCCGAATGGTGGGGCAGTCGTGGCCGAGAATGGGCTCGGCTGAGCTGCTTGGGAGGCCGCCGCGGTAGACGAGGTTGGCTCATTGCCCTTAACTGCTGCCAACCCCTTGTATGTAGTCCCTCCTCTAATCGATTCCGAGTAGACAACCCACCACGCACATAATACACCTTCATCGTTCAGCACCCAATACCCTGGCAAGGGGCCAGGTGATAAGTCTAGCTCGTCAGCAGGTATCGGTCTATAGACCTTGTCCTTGCTCGACAGATCGAGCGCGGTTCCTATCGGGACTGCACTTTCCATGCTGTCACCCATGGGAAGTGTGGCCCGTCTCGAATCATCAGCCAGCTCGGTGGTAGTGAGAACATTGGTGACCTTTTCCGCTGGAACGTTGGTAGTCAAAGGTGTTTTGGACCGCGAGGCCAACCCAATATCCGAACTGGCCGTTGAGGAGAATATGAGTAGGTCCTGAAGGTTCGGGTCGAAGTCTCTGAGTCGTGCAACTGTATGATGTGGGGTCTTGTCGCTGCCGAAGGGATCGACAGGATCGGTGAACTGCTGGAACTGGAAGTTTTGTCCCTGCCTTGTGATTAGATGGCATTTTTCGGTAGGCGGCTGCTGTGCGGTCGAGACGTGACAAGCTATGAATAGGTCATTCTCTAGCCAGAGAAGAAATTCGACTGGGTCATTGTTAGCACAGGATGCGAAAGCAGAATATTTGAATTGGAAGAACTCACCGAAGTAGCTGGCATCCAGGCTGGGTGGCCTTGGGATTTCAGCCTTCACTTCACCTTCGGGTGTCATCTGCGCAATGGTGCCATCTCCAAGTCCAGCAACGAGCTGCTTTCCTTTGTTACTCCAAGAGATACAACTGACTTGCTCCCTCAGAACCTGGCCATTACGGCCTGCGGCGAAATTGCGCTGCTTCATGTTTGCCATCAGCAGCTTTCCCTTGTCGGTGACAACTGCACAGAGTTCCGCCATTTTCGAGTTGGGATTCGGGACCAACGCCCTGAGAGGTTCTCCATTGGTGGGTATCTGGAAGGCCGGCTCGGTCGAGCCTTGCTGGAAAGCTTGAACCTCGTAAACTGCAAGTCCTCCTCCTTGCTCTGCGGACATGACCAGGTAGTTTTCGTCGGTGGTAAATGCAAGTTGGCATATGCGTAGGGGGAGGGAGAGCTTCAGCTGAGGTTCGAATTCTCGAACCTCACTATCGCCTTCTTGAGGTTTCTCGAATGCTTTCCGGACGGACTCGGTGGAGGCCACTACGACGCCATCGGGCCCAGCCGCAGCAACCAGGCCCCGATTTGAAGCAATGCTGAGAAGCGAAGCGGTAGGAGCAGGAGGCGGAGACCACGGTGTCGTCAGTCGTACTTTCGCATCGCCTGCTAGAGTAAGGAACCCAAGACCTTCAGTCTGTACGATTTCCAGGTCGGGGCCTTCTGAGGTCGCTCCTGACCCTGCGGCAGCTCCCAGGGTATTATTCCCCAAGTTGGCAAAGCTACTGAACGCCATGCTGCTTCAAGAGTCTCCCGTGATTCATCAATTATCAATAAATGGATCGCATTGGAGAGGCTCGTTCGGCGAGGGAGACGAGGACGTAGCGATAGGTGAGGAAGTGGCGGTGTTCGTAGGTATCAGACGAAGGCGCGTGCCTTTAAGATTGCTATTCCGGTTGTTTTGTCGACGAAAAAGCTAGGACGATGTTTCTCATAAACTGCCTTCTTTCGTTTCCCCTATGCCTCCCCTACCGGAAAGACATTATCTCAATGCTCGAAGTGGTGAAGGCGAAGATGGTTGGTTGATTTGTTGGGGGCGAATGAAGAAAGAAGAAGGCTGCTACCTCTTTACAATCTGATGCCTGTGCCTGTTACGTGCATCAATGGCGACAACCTTGTTTGTTGTAGAGCGAGCTCATTCATATCTGCTGTATCTTTTTAGTGGATCCCCCGTCCAATTGCTGCAACCCAGATTTACTACAGATCGTGACTACATTGGCGATAAGTATATAGTACCTATCTAGGGTGTTGTAATCGATGCAGGTGATATCAGCACTGAGCTTTTTTAGCTCCCGAGGTCCCTCGAACGGGCTACCTGATTCAAGTGAATATGGTACACACTAGGGAGCTGATGTTAGGTACCTGTGTACCTGGTAGCTCCAATCGCGTCAGTACCCAGGTACCCGAAGCTCTTCCAACCAGAGACCGCAAGGCAGGCAGCTCGCAGCGTCAGCTCCTGCTGGGTAAATCGACCATCAAGTCTGCCTCGCCTCATCCTCTCTCTATCATAGAGAGACCCTTCCACTTTACAACACAGTCACGAATCTTCACATCCACCATCCTCCATAAACCGGCGGACCTCGATAAATTAATGATCAAACTCGCCGTACGATTAACTCGCTTGTCGCCTTCCAGTACCCCCCGTTTCTGTTGATTGCGAAGGCCCACCAGCATGCCTGGGTTCGACTTCTCCAACTACAACCGCAATGCGGCACTACACGCACGAGGCGTCCCCTTGCCCAAGGCCACCAGCACAGGTACCACGATCGTGGGATGCATATACGACGGGGGCGTTGTGGTTAGTGCACTGCCAGGATTTCTGATTATCTTAGATCTTGCTTGGGGTTTTGGGTTGACAGAGAAATGTGATAGATTGCCGCCGATACGCGAGCCACGAGCGGTCCCATCGTCGCCGACAAGAACTGCGAGAAGCTGCACTACATCTCCCCGCAGATCTGGTGTGCCGGTGCCGGAACGGCCGCCGATACCGAGTTCACCACCGCCCTGATCTCTTCCCAGCTCGAACTGCACTCCCTGTCGACAGGCCGCAAGCCCCGCGTCGTCACCTGTATGACGCTATTGAAACAGCACCTATTCAAGTACCAGGGCTATATCGGAGCCTATCTAGTCGTGGCCGGCGTTGACCCTACTGGCACCCACCTCTTCACCGTCCATGCCCACGGCAGCACGGACAAGCTTCCTTACGTCACCATGGGCTCCGGTTCGCTTGCCGCCATGTCCGTGTTCGAGACGCAATGGAAGCCGACCATGACCAAGGAGGACGCGATGGAACTCTGCTCCCAGGCTATCCAGGCCGGTATCTTCAACGATCTGGGCTCTGGCTCCAACGTAGATTTGGCCGTCATCACGGCGGAGAAGACCACCCTGCACCGAGGTTTCGTCACGCCGAACGAGAGGAGCCAGAAGCTGAAGAACTACAAGTTCGCCCGGGGTACGACGGCGGTGCTGAACGAGAAAATCATCACCAAGGACGAGATCGGAAAGTACGTCAGCGTGGAGGAAGTCGAGGCTGAGGAGATGGAGGTGGATGCGTGAGGAACGAGCCCTACGTGCGGGGATTATTAGTGATCACCACCATGTATCATTACGTAGGATGCCGCAATGGCGACGAGACAGTCATGCACTCGCCCAAGTCTCAAGATGCCTACTTGCACTGCAGTCTCATACCATGGCTACTCATTTTATACCATAGATGCCATTTGGCTGACACGCGCGTTGGGCGCCCTACAGTAGGCAGCACAGCGATGCTGCCTCAAACCTAACAAACATATGACCATGCAAGATGATTACGTTCCAGCTACACCTTAGATCCCTCTTTCGTTACATACTCCGTCTTATACCTAGCTCTAAACCCTAAAGTGTGAAGCTGCTGCTCACGAACGATCTGTGCACAATCCCGTTGGGGTTTCTTAACAGAACCTTATCTCGGCCATTACTTCATGAGAATCTTCCACACACACATACAACCGCCAAGAAAAAAACGCCGCCCTCGGAGCCCGTCTTCACCTACCTCGGCAGGCTGCCGCCGGAACTAAGACACATGATCGGCGGTTCGCCCTGCCCGGTCCTCGGGTCTTCCAGGCCGGCGCCGAGCTGTGGCCGTGAAGCAAGACGCGGCCGTCCAGGTCGTTAACATTGCCCACGGGGATGATCGTGTGCCGCGAGGCGCTCGCAGTCGCCAAGTGGTTCAGCGGCTAGTGGCACTTCATGGAGGCGCCGCCAGACCAGGTTACCGGAACGTTGGACTGTCACTGAAGGCATTCCGTTACAAAGGTGAGCCGACGGCCTACCTCCGCGGCAAAGGCGAGTCCAGTGTATTTTGGTGTTGTTGTTGCCTGTTGATGTTAATGGGGAGGGTTTGCTAGGTGGATGGCTTTCCATATATATAGGTCCGGGCGGGGTGGCACCTGCCGTGATAGGAGTCCTCCCTCGTTTCCCTGCGTCCTGGGGCAGCAGGACGCCGGAAGATACGGCTTCGGAACCTGTCTCCCTCCCGAGATACGTGGTTACTAGCTTTGAATCCGACTGGGCACAGGTATTTTCGAAGTCTTATAACATTGAAAGGAGTCCATTACTAGGGCATGCTTAACGGTGTTGTTGCTTACAACGGGGACTGAGGAAGGCGTTGTCAAGAGGCATATAAGAGATATTTCTAATTACTCACTCGGGTTTTTAGATACCTTGAAACGGTTGACTTATTTTGCCTGAACGCTCCGTTTGCACCACTGTGGCCGCCGTCCGTGTGCATGAATTGTCAGGGCGAGTTCTTCGATGTAAGAGTTGCCACTTTCGAACGATTAGATATCGAAATGGCAGATACACCCTAGACGACTCCGATATGTATGGGGGCCAATATATTGACTGAACCGGACCTTCCGTTAACTCCTCGTCATCATAGATTTGTTGAATCTATGTACCGTGATATTAGAAAACCTGAATATTGTGTTGTGTTTATTGGTGATGCCGTCCATTTGTGCGAGATCGGCAAGGTATCGTCGTACTCCTTTGATGTTGCGTTCTCCTCGGGCGTCCTTGTTCCTCTTCCGGAGGTCGACGGTCGAGGGGTTTCCTGTGCCTTTGCTGAGGCTTCCGCCTTGTCTTCTCCCTCAACGGTGTCGGCTGCGTCTCAGGGACCCAGACGGTGACCCTAGAGAATGGTGTGCCAAGGTACCTTGCTTTGGCAAGTCTTCTCAACCAAGAGAATACAAAGTCCTAGCCCTACAGCCACGTACGTATATGTCTGGAGTAGATTAAGCTGACCACAAGCAAGTACAACCCATAGGCACACTATTGCATGGCCTTTTTAACTGCAAAAGACTTTGGTACTGATTTCTGCGGCAGGAGTGATGGATTACCTCAGTTACATAGAAAGCTACGAGACGGACTGCGCCAACAAAGCAGACGGGCTATTCCATCCAGTCTCTTGACGTCTCTTTGCGAGAGGTATAGCACAGGATGATGACCTTAAAGATCCGCCATCTCACCCGGTCTTAGAGAACGAACCCCTGATGGTTAATCAGCTGGAACCCAGGGGCTGTCCCACGGCCGAAATGCTTAAGTCGTCGCCCAGCCTCGCGTTAACGAGTCTGTTTCAAGACTCTAATAATAGGGCCGGGTGGTCGATCCGTTCTAACCCCTATCTTCCTATCCTCATCTAAGACCCCTTTCTCCTAATGCGTAGTCCAAAGCGACCAACAATTAGTCGCAATGCTGGACTTTGGTGGCTTCCACAACACCTACCTCGACAAGCAAGCGCTCGAACGTTGAGAGCATCCCCAGCGTACACGCCAAGCAGACTCTTCCTGTGCCTAATCTGGCTGGATAGACGCACTGTTACGCACCTTGATGCGGAGATCGTTGCGTTTCCATGGATTGGGTCTGGACGACGCGGAAGTCCCCAGGAGGCGAATTTCCAGGGAGTGTCGAGTCCTCGACCCAAGTGCGCATGGTCCAGAGGCCGAATCACCTGAAAAAAGGATAGCACCACCCAGTTGCGTCTGTGATAGTCATTGTGGAGGCGTTTCATACTGGGGAAACAATGATAGACACAAATGACTGTCAGGAGATGAGGTCATGGGCGGGAGGCTGCTAGAAGTTATGCAATGCTGTGTATTTTTCCCAACCGTCATCATCAAAGCTTTACTCAAACAGTTCCACAACAACCTAGTATGTACAAGTCCACCCTCCAACCAAGTTCCTTGGGTCTCCGCAGCTACGACTATCCAGCCTCTGAAACCTCCCTCTTGGGAGACCAGCACATAACATATCTCCGAACAGAGACAAGCCTTGCGGTGATCAAGCTCTAATAGTCGCTGTATCGCTGAGCCACAAATGGCCAAGATCCAAAGTCTCATGCCTGGCAGTAGACAGACGGGTGGTAGAGGCCAACTATCAGAAAGCAAGGCGTATATAAGAGGGTGTGATGATCAACACTGAACGCCACCACCGAAAACTCCTAGACACGACCGCTGCCGCCACGCCATGTGCCAAACACCGTGACAGGACGCAATGACGAGGGATATAGAGATGCATCAACAATGTAGCCCTGGGCTACTACGAAACAGACATATTTAGACAGGGTGACGATACCTGCCATTGAGCAACCAAATACCTCCCAACGCCTCATGATTCAGAGACATAGGGCGGTGTGGTCTCATGACGAGTTTCCGACAACCAAGCGGATGAGGCTTGGGCGTAAGAGATGTCGAAAATATGAAAAGGGTGATTATAGCGAGCCCGTCCAAAGGATCATTGGGGGTATCCTGCCGTCCAAGAGAGACTCTTCACATTACAAGTTCATCATAGGCCAAAGGCCGGTGTGTTGAGGGAATGAAAACCAATCAGTTCTCATAGGGGAGCTCGTCCAAGGGGATGCTGGTGTCCGTAATGCCGAAGAGAGGTGCACTCTTCTTAGCCCACTGACGAGTCAAAAGAGACGCTGTCTAACATTAGCAAGATTCAAGCAATCGACATAGTAGAGGAACATTTACCTTTCAAAAATTTCTTGCTAGCATACTTCTTGTAGAAGGCCTCATGGATGACAGGGCGGGCGAGGTAATCAATCATGAGCTCGAAGATGGGCTCAATCTCCTCTTCAGTGTATCCTGCATAGTATGAAAGGGTTGGGTCCTACAACAAGTCAGTTACTACAGCGCGGGTGGTAATGTGGACAAGGTCGACATACCCATTCGCCTCGGTCGAGAATGAGACGGGCCAAATACATGGCAGCGGCAGCGACGTGGCTGGGACGGTAGGCCATGAACCGGTGGTCAAGAAGGCTAATCTCCATCAAGTACTTGCCGATCGTCCGAGACTGGATATCATAGTTGTCCGCCTTGGAGATGCGACGAAGGAAGTTCATCGGATTGGGATAGCTCAGATCGTAGTTCAACGTGCTAAGAATGAAACGCTCGGCGCTAAGAATCTCGGCTTCGGAGAAGCCGTCATCCGCAACATGCTTGAAGTTGGATACATGGGGTGAAAGAACCTCCTCGTACTTGGCCGCAATGAACATCGCAGTGATGCCAACGAGCTGCAGACGATCGAGCTGAACGACCTTCTCGGACAAGAACCGGTCGATGATGTTAATGGCCAAAAACAGTGTCTCGGGTAGAAGATGGAATCTTGTGTGCACTTCGATGAGCCAGTCGATCAGGATACCTCGCGTCTTCCATTCAAGGTCATCCTGATGTGACATATACTGGGGGTTGGGAATAGAATTGACCTCGAGGTCGCGCAGGTATTCGAAAATCTCGGTGGCATACTCAGCTGCCATCAAAGGATCCTCTAGATCCTCATCGTCCAGGTTCTTCACGCCGGGTGGGTACTGGTGTTGGGCAAGGCCGTAGACCTCGGGCTCGACAAAGAAATCCTTCTCGGGAACGTCCTCCAATTTTGGGGCCGCCTTAGGCTGGGGTCGTTGGTGCTTCTTCTCGCTTTCTAGAGTATGGGCCTTCTTGCGGACCGGCTCACCCTCCTCGGCAAGGACCTCTTGCTTCACTGCTGAACTCGTTGATGTGGCTTTTCTCTTCTGCGAGGCGCCAATGGCACCTGAGCCAGAACCAGCACGCTTTACTTCAGTCTTCTTCGTCTCCTTGCTCGCTAACGCAGTCCGGGTCGATGTGGAGCGCGCAGTGGTCTTCTGAACTCCAGTGGGCTGGGCCGCCTTGGAGACGAGCCCACCTTTTGTGGGGAGAGGCTTCTTTCCCTCAACAGCTTCGCCCTTTCCTACATTGCTGACATCGCCAAGGGCAGTACGGCTTCTCCGCTGGGCAGTTGTGTTGGCGTTGACAGCAGCCTTCTTGGACTGGAGAGGTTGTTTGGCGGGTTGCGCGGTGACATCGACATCGAGGGCAGCAGCTTTCGCACGCGTCAAACGCGTCGAATTAGTGTTCTCGTCATTCTCGTTGGAAACGAGACGCGATCTAGCAGGACGTCCCTACAGAGAGCGTACCCATGTAAGTTGCGGCTCAATAACACGACGTGGAGACGCCAACCCGCAGGAGCTTGGCACGGGCCTTTTCCAAAAAAAGAACAGATGAAAGGAGCAGACTTACGGGAGGCATGATGATAACAAAGAGGTGCTTCACAGAGTTGAATGTCTATTTGAGTGATTCACTGAGAATGATTGTTAGCTCTCGCTCGAGTTTGGAAGTGTCCATGTAATGTATGATAAGTATGCGACGCGCCGGTCATGCCGATGTTCTCTTGGAATTTGCGGTCCAAGACGCGAAGGGAAGCGACAGATCGTGACGAAGGCGGTAAAGAGAATAAAACCCAGTGTGCAGAGAACAAAATCCAGAACATACCTGAGAAATACTCGTTGTTCCTAGGAAATCGACAATATCGACTGATATCAACAAGCTACCTTAAGAGGTCAGCAGCGTGAACACGTCCAGCCACAGGCGACACTAAAGCTTAGGGTCAAACGCAAGACCCTAAATATGTGGCAAGTCGCCTTGCAAAATGTTCCACCGGCGGATTGGAATGTCTGATGGTAAAATGGAGGGGTAGAAGGAGGATTGGAAGTGGTAAGAGGGAATAGGTCAAGACGTGTTTATCGGGATGGGACGGATTGGTGTTTTTGAGAGAGGATGCAATGTTTGGGCTGGGCAGAATCAAAGATGAAGAGCTAAAGAAGCGTGGTGGAGTGGAGTACTTACCTTGACGTGCTTGAGTGACTGATTGTGCGTGTACCCTCGTACCCTCTACACTTCTACACCTTTACGCGGGCTTCTGCTAGCGTGATTTCTGAAGGGCGTCTCAAGCTTTGTGGTGGGTCCTTGCCGCGGTGTACTACGTAACAAGACTCCCCCAAAGTAGGAAATCCGTTTAAAAGACTAGCCAGGTTTGTTACCGCGTCCACTGTTCTGTTCAACGGTCCCTCTTCTGTTGAAAAGCTCTCTCATCGATCTATGTTGTTGTGATTATCATTGATGTCGCAGAGGGGTTGCAGAGTCAATTCCAGGTAGAAGGGATCAAGGCAGAACCTCAATGGGTAGAAAGGGGAAGTCTATCCGCGTTGCACAAGCGGGCAAGTAGAAGGATAGATGGCCAGAATCCGGATGGAGGAGGAAAAGTGTGTAGGTGAGATCATAGGTTCATACCAAAAGGTGACGATGAGTAGGAGGCTGGTTTTTAACTAGTGCTGGACAGGAAATGTACTCAGCCCGGTTGTGGCGGATGCGCGGATGCCGGGGAGATGAGACGCGATTTTTTGTCCGTGGATTGTGACTCGCCATCCATATCTATGGAAACCAACACCAGGGTCTCCATAAAAACCCCGCAGTCAACAGTAGCAACAGCGGGACAACGGTCTCCTGATTGGTTGGCACGTCGAAAAAAAGATCGAGATACGTACCGCGTAGTTCTTCCAATCATCGACGCGAGATTTTGAAAGTGGGCTCCCTTCATTTGCTTGAGACGTGACAGACGGTGGCTGCCTGTCTCCCTTTTCTTATCAGTGTGGGTAATTGTGTGGCTGATACTTTTTCCTTTGAGCCGCATTCCCATTAAAATCGCAAGGCTGGAATCTGAGCCGGGATAAGTTCGGGTCCCGGGATATTCTGTGTATTGTGTATTGCTATGCTCAATCTTTAGAATTTTGGAGGGCCAGGCTAGCCAAGAGTAGGCAGATTGAAGGCTTTCCGCAAGTCGGTCTTCGCCCATTGAGCTTGCCTCGATACTCCGTTCGCGACGGTCCAATACAAAATGTTATAATGTTCCAGCCGCGAATTCTCTCACTCCCGTCTCGGAGGGTACTGGCCAGCTGCCGGTGCTCTCCGGGAGCCCCTCTGCGGCGCTTTGCGACAGTCCGACATGCCGCTTCACCACCCGATCCAGCTCAGGATTTCATCCCCTCGGTACCGAAAGCCGAAAAGGCCCCTCCTCACCCCGCCAGCGAACCGGGCAAACCCAAGTCCGGAAGAGAATCGACCGTCATCGTGCGCACCTATAAGCCTAGGACGCCCGGTGTGAGACATCTCAAGCGACCCATAAACGACCACTTATGGAGAGGTAGACCGTTCCTGCCGTTGACCTACCCGAAGAAGGGCATGGCCAAGGGTGGTCGGAACAACAACGGAAAAGTCACAGTCCGACATCGCGGAGGTGGTGCGAAGCGAAGGATACGGACGGTCGATTTCCACCGCTGGCTTCCGGGACCGCATCTTGTCGAGCGCATCGAGTACGACCCGAACAGAAGTGCGCACATCGCACTGCTTACCGAGGAGGCGACGGGAAAGAAAACATATATCATCGCTCCGGAGGGTATGAGAGCTGGAGACGTGGTCCAGAGCTATCGATCCGGCATTCCCCAGGAGCTGCTCGACAGTATGGGCGGAGTCATCGATCCAGGCATTTTAGCAGCTAAGACAGCACACCGAGGAAACTGTCTTCCCATGCATCTAATACCCATCGGCACCCCCATCTTCAACGTGGGGTCTCATCCGAAGGGAGGTGCTGTTTTCTGCAGGAGCGCCGGTACTTTCGCCATTGTGGAAAGTAAAGAAGAAGAAACCACAGCCGACGGCGTCAAAATCGTCACTGGAAAGTACGTCACAGTCAGACTTCAAAGCGGTGAAGTGAGAAGAGTGAGCAAGGATGCATGTGCGACTATTGGCGTCGCGAGCAATCCCCATCACCATTATCGACAACTCGGCAAGGCTGGAAGAAGTCGGTTGCTGAATATCCGTCCGACGGTTCGTGGTGTTGCGATGAATAAAGGTGAGTTCCGCTGTTGCGACTTGGGTTACTATTTGTTCCGGACTGACGGGCGGTATAGTGGATCACCCTCATGGTGGTGGCCGTGGTAAATCGAAGGGTAACAGACATCCTACGAGTCCTTGGGGTACACCGGTAAGCAATTGCACCCTCAGTCATCACCCCGTTAGTTCCAGATGTTGACTTGTATTATTAGGCCAAAGGTGGTTACAAGACTCGTAGAAACAACAACCCTAACAAATGGGTTGTCGTTCCTCGGGTACGGAACATGGGCAAGCGAAGAGACAAGAAGGGCAAACAGGAATAAGCCACTTCTGACTCGCTTCGGCGGAATCCTGTGCTCTAGCTCCGTGTACATCTTACCAATCTGAGGAACAGGGCGAGACTTGTGTATAGAGATCTGTACTATATCAAATACAGCCTGGCTTGGCCATGCTGCTGTCTACATTTGAGAAGTTCCTGCGTAGTCCTATACAGGAGATAAACCTAGGGGGCGGGCTCGGCTTCTCAATATCGCTTTCCATAATATTTAGGCCTGCCTGGTCCTAGCCGACATACATACTAGATACCCGGAGAACTGTTTAACAATAAGTACGTTTTACATTTTACATTATACCCTACGCCATTCTTCTTCCCCTTTTCTCCTAGCCACTGCCTACTCCCCGGCCCCCTTTTGCCCCTACGGCCTACGACTTGCGTAACTGATAAGAATTATTAACTGTCGACTAAAAAAATTCGTTTAACTAAAGTCGGAACAAGGTAGCATTTATACCATCTGCTACGCCTTATAATGACCTATCTGCTCGGATGCCAGTTCCGTATTGACATCTTCCCGCATTTGCATGGACGATCTAATTGAGCGACTCAATGTGGCTTAATTGTGGCTAGAATTTATTACTGTGGTTGTTCCGGCGCGCACACTCCTGCAAGATCTTAGGATAATGCAGGCTTTCATTCGTACCCACGGCGCAAGGACGCGTGGAGCCCGAGCTAAGCTTCAGGCTTCCAACACTCTGCCCGTCCTTAAAGAGATATGCAAACCGGACAACTCGAGCGTGGAGTTGACGGATGTGACAGGTTAACTAACGGCTAGGGTCGTACAGTCCTAGTTCAACCACCACGCTACGAACATGTAAGTGTAGCCAAGTTCTTCCGTTCCAGAGCAACCTATGTAGAGATAAGCAGTTAAGTTAAACTCTATCAGGTTAATGGAACCGACGAAAGAGGTCTTATTTTCGACACAAAGCACTGGCTCACCTATCGGTCCATTCCCATGTTGTAGACTATTGACAAATCACGTGATGCTGTCCACATACCATCCCGAATTCTCTTATCTTATTATTTGCAATAAAAGCGAACCATAACCAAGCCTGTTTGCCTCAAAGGTAGAGTACCTCCAAGTACAAACAAAGCCCGTTTGGCTCAGCGGTAGAGCGCCTCACTAGTAAGTATTTCCATTGTTAATCATGGATCTGAACATGAGGAGGCGACTGGTTCGACTCCAGTAATGGGCATATCTCTTTTTTGTGTTTTTTTCTTTTAACGGTACCCGGTCCTTCTGCTGGCAAATTCAGAGACTCGTCACTCGTCACTTCTGTTTTGCTACTCGCACTCTTCGAGCCCATTAAACGCGCCTCTGTCTTAATATGATGCGATGATCTGAAGTTTTGCGCGATCCACCCGTTTGTCCCCAATCAGGTCCTCGTGAATTCTCATATATATGAACACTACTTTACTATCTGTTGATCTTTTTACCACTGTTCGAGGCCCCTATTAATTACCCCGTTTGCCTTTGATTTCTATAGTGATCGTATAAACACCCAGCTTTTTATCAGTCTACCTCTGGCGCATGTTGAGGTTCCCTTCGACAATTGTTGATGCTGGGCTTGGCTCTAACTTTTGTCGGCACAACCCCCTTTCCCCTTGAATGACTCGGGCACCAAGCGCATATGCGAGAGCAACCACTATTAAGTCATGTAAACATAGAAAGTATTCTTTTATAAAGCGTGGTAGTCAAGAATATCTGTCACCAAATTACTGCGAATCACATAATTGCCTGCACTAAAGGGATGCGTTCAAGTCCTTACAACTGTCATCCTCGCACCCCTTATTAAACCAAGGCCATCACCATTAAGACCCCTAGCTCTTAATCTCCTCATCCCATCCCGAAGCTGAGAAGGTTTTTGTAACTCTTTTTACCTTAAGCTAGAAGAAGAAGAGGAAAAAAAAAGGTTCCTGCAAAATCAAGGAAACAGGCAAAAAGCATGTGGAGTGCCCGTTCCCAAGGTCCACCTAGCTATCCTTCATAGCGAAAACCAACACATGGGAATTTATCGCCGGATGTCGCCTGAGGTGATCGAAGCCCGTGAGGACTGCACCACCAAACACAGCTTAGCCCGTGCGCCCCGAGACTGCCGTGCAAGCAGATCCCATCGCCGTCGATGCCGGTGACATGCAGCTGCGGGTAGTGAAGCGCCTTGCTATCTAGCCCCGCGGGCTTCAACTCAATCGGTTTGCTTTCGTCGAGAAATCCCTGGCGTCGAGGGCCGCTTGTCATGGAGTAACGATGGGGGCCAGCATATGAGGACCAGCCCGCCCCTCATGTCAACATGGAGCTTCCTAGATAGCCAGCGAGTTCCAGACACGTCGCCACGCCTGATCTACTAGAATCACATTATTAGTGCCCCGGATTAGCGAACTGGACTGGCAGTTTGTAGGGTTGGCCACTTCTAGCTATGGTTGGCATATTGGCCCAATTCAAATTCACAGTCTTTTGTTACACACAAGGTCCGCGCCCCGTTTCGCTGCCAATATGCGGCAGCTGGAGGTGTGGGCGGAAGTTCATTGGCCGTTTTCCTTGGCTTGAAAATCAGGCCATACCTATAAGGTCGTGAATGAAGAGATTGATCAAGTTTGAGAAATGACCGTGGCCGCATTCCTATCTGGCAACGTCAGCATTCGGGTTAACCTAAGGTGTCCCTATGGTTTTGTGTCTAATGAAAGCCAATCAGGGAATCAGGAGCTGAGCCGGTTGTGGTTAAGGAAAGCATGACTATCATTGAGAGTTCTAAACAACAGCAGGACTACACCCTTCTCTCCCGCGGGGAAGATTCAAACGCCCTGAAATCAAAGCTGGG
>QJNZ01001008.1:0-30627 GCA_004155055.1 Monosporascus sp. CRB-8-3 | reverse complement strand
GTTATGGGAAATTCTGTGCGAATCATGGGTTGGTAGGAGTTCTCTCGCCATGGTCGTTTAAATCTTAAGAGTTTAATGTCAAGGACATGCCCATTCCCGGTATATTTCGTTGACCCTTACGATCCTTCGCCTTGGGCCGGCCAGCCGTGCCTAGATGGCAGGTCTCCACGGACGCAGGGGCTTAGCCGTTCATACCTGGGTGTAACCTGTCAGTCATATATTAGCTTATGGTCATTCGTGTTGGCTGAGTGAGGTAGTTGAGACGTTACCCGGAACACTCACGACACTGTAGCATAATAGATGCGCTCGTAAAGTCCATTAGGGGGAGACAGGGCCTCGTTAGAAGTAGACCTAGACTTGCCCACCCTTTAACAGGCATTTGTTCCACTTATTGCTGCGTAGATAAACGGCGGTTATCTTTTGGAAAATACTTATCAATCTCTCAAATCCACTCGATGATTGTGTGCACCAGCTTGCTCGCGTATTCTAACCGCTCCACCAATGTTCAGCATTGGGCTCGACGGGGTTAGTTGGTGAACGACAGCAATAGAATAACGTACGGGATGCCAGTCATATATCTGCCCCGATCTGTGTTCGACGCCGAATCAACTTAAGAATCCTAGCTCTGGTTGTCTGAAAGAAATGGGGAAGGTGCTGTTAGAGGAATCATACGAGGGATCCTAGAGGCATTTCTAACCGCCAAGCAAATTCTCCGGACCAATGGCGCTCGAAAATTACCTAATCCACGTAAGCTGAGACTTGCTCCTGATTCTCTCCTAAAGTGGGTATGGAGTTCCGTATAATCACGGCAGGGACGAAAGAGGAGCATATGGTGTTCATTCTCGAATGTCGGAGTTTAGGGCATTGTACTTCATATATTAGAGAACAGTTTAGATGCACATTATCTATCTGCTTGCGGGCTACCCTTTGTCAGCTCTCGTAATCCAGGTACGAGTCACACTACCGATTGTCCCCCACTCTCATTGCTATAGCAGCGTGTAACTGCGTCTCATTCAACACCCAATTGCCCGAGAGTACGTGCACCTCCTATCATGTTCAATATTTAATCATATATCTATATTGTGATATTCTCTTTCCACTTTTTTTCGGTCCCTTGGTATGGTCCGTCGACTTGGTGCCAGTGTTTCTCATTTGACTGTTGCGGCTAACTAGTACAGGACCAGAATCCGCGAATTGGAAGCTCAAGATTCGTCTACCAGTAGTATGAGATCAAGGAAGTCAAGCGACAGGCTCGGACGGACTGCATTGGTTGCCGCAGGGGTCGACAGGCATGTTGTAGAGGATGTTCGCTTTAACGCGTGTTGGGGAGTCTTGCCTGGAATATGCTTACCACATGTATTCAGTGGCAAATATGCTGTGGATGGCGAGCATGCTTCCACTGCAATTATGCAGCCTTTCTCGACTTACTGCAGCCCTCAAGCCGGTAACACGAATAACCACCCACTTAGGTATGGCATAATATTGATTGCCCTCATCCCCTCGATTCCAATACGCGACCCGCCACCAAGTGAGTATGACAAAGTATTGATGCATCAGACGAAAGCGCGAAACGAGCATCAAGGTAGCCTCTGGCCTGGTGCGTGGTATTCTGGATCTCGTACTTGCAAAAGAGGCTCGGTAAGATACGAAGCCCATGCCAACCTCCAATATATCCGCAAGCTAGCTATCTATGGCTGAGTGCCTGCCTTCATGAGTCCCCAGTCCCCATCGAGCTCCTATGTTCTGATTGGAAGTCAGAAACGGCAACCCGTCATTACCGGTAGATGGCGTCCGCCTCCATTTGAAAGCCCCATTACCGGCTGTGTCACGCTTGCATTTATTTAGTCTGGTCACAGCCGACTTCGATTCCGTCCATCCTGTCCTTGGAGAACTATCTGTCAATATATCTGCAATGTCTCCTGAATTCTCCGTCAAGCGCTGCCTGCCACTTCGCCCACGCGTATAGGAGACTCACTCACCGTACCCTATCATATCCAGCCTATGGGCAAGTATTTGTACTCCGTTTAAGAATAACACGTCATCTGCCGCAGAACCTAGGTGCCGTTTCTTCCAAGGCATCCTACGTGAGCAGAGTCTTAACGTTAAAGGAGTAAAACGAATATTAAGTAGAGAGGCCGACATCTTTACTCAATGACCGGTTTGGCGCGCGTTCAAAGGGAGCTTGTCATCGCTCCTGCCAGTTCGCCGACGATGGTGGAAACAACTGGGCTCAGACAAACAGCCACACAGGTTGTTGGCTTCAACACAGGAAAGCGTTCAAAAGGTAATCCCTGAAGGCGCCCCCTCACCACCTTTTTTCGCATCCTAGCTTCTTGAATGCTAACTTCTCTCTTCAGGAACCTCTCCTTACTCAAAACCCAAGACCCCTCCCCCCTTTACGAGGCGTATACACATCGATTCTGCTATGACTACGTAGTTCGGCAGCTCAGGGAAAAAGCACCAAGGAATCGGTAGCCTTCCCCGCTTAGTTATTCACCCCATGGTATAAACTGGCGGAACAGCAGTATCGCGGCCTGCCGGTCACCTTAGTCTCCACCAACCTTAAACATGTCAAGGAGAGATTAACAACGCAGCGATGAGTTAACACGGCGGCGATGAATTAACGCCTTGACAAGACGTTGCGGTTTAAAGACTCCCTTTGGATCAGTTAACTAGGTTGCCGGGGGCTACGCTACTCGTTGTATGGATGTCCGTGCTACTTGGAACTTTCAGTGCTCGCCAATACCAAGCAAGCACATACATTAGATCGCCCTATGGCCGCCATTGATCAAGGGGATGGGCAACTCAAGAGAGGGAACTGTAAGTAAAACTGCTCATTATTCAGGAAGGACTTCAGTATAGGCCCGACAGGACAATAACCTCGTAACCATTTGTGGTTCCAACGATGCCACAACGTGACAAGCCCCACAATATCACATTTGAAAGCATCGGGAGAGCAAGTTGAACGGCCCTACCTCATGAATATATTTGGGATAGCGACAACTAGGTAGTCGCAACCCCAGCACAGCCTCGAGCCTCTACCGTGTAGATAAGAACAGAAAGGAGGATTCTTCGGGTATATGTCTTCAAGGCTCGAATGGAAACCAGCCCGTCTTATGTACATATTTCCAGCCATCTCCATTCACCAGAACTAAATGCCAAGCAATTCTGGAAGTGGTCTATAGCTAGAATGCTCGTATGCCCTAGTATATACCTGTTCCGCACCGCGAACCTCCATGCCCGCTGTATTTATTAAGGACCTTCGAGTGTGTCCTGTCGAGAAGTAGACGCCTGTGGTGCGACCCAAAAAGGCGTCCCGCATCTCCCGGGTATCTCTGATTTTATGGCTCGCGGTTCCCCCGAATTCCGATCGGTTTCGTATGTTCTCTTGAGATCGAGCAGTCCCTCAACGTTTTGATCCCTCTTATGCTCTCTGGACATCTTCTCTTCGTGTCTTGATCTACTCTTGACTCTAGTCAGTGATGTCTGTGGCAGATTTTATGAGTTCCATTGTACATTTCTATTTATTAGAAACTCGAGCTCGACGTGATAACTGACAATTCACTACACCATTTGATCATACATGGATTGTGCTAAAGGATCAGTTGGAGATCTGATGTAAAACGCGCACTCGGTAGACTGTAGCAAATAGGAACAGGCTCGCTGAGTGAGTTCAATAGATGCACAAGGGAGTAGTGATAGAGAGAAATCGAGACATCCTCGGGCAACGTCCCAGGACCAGAAAGGGATGCGTTGTATAGCCTGTGTACCAGGGGGGTATGTCCCACCAGGGCCCAATTTTAGCAATTCGTCGAGCCGCATAGCCCCAGCCGCTGCTCACCCGGTAATATATGCCATGCCTTTTCGATTGTTAGTCCAGATTCCACCTTCACTTCCCAAACATCCCCCACGCCTCCACAGAAAGATTCTTCATCCACAATCTTCACTAAGGCTTTCTTCTCCGTGAGTATATATTCTCCTTCTATCCCCTGACGACTTGAAGCTTCTCATTCCTCTTCGGGTCTCTCCGTGCGGAAAATCCAACGCGTTCCTGAACTACCCCCGAGCTCTCGTCTTCCCTAAGCCTGGATTTGTGTCCTTTTCTTCAAATTACTAACACATTGAAGAGAAGGCCGAAGATCTCGTATCACGCCTTCAAGAGGACCTTTCAACCTTTTAAGAGTTCATTAGTGCCAGGTGTGTCAAATGTTCCAAGAAAATTGCCGTTTATGCAGTTCTGTGGCTCGTCGAGAGCTGTATTTACGGCATCTCTCGCCGTTCGACGATTTTTACCCAAGCCCTAATTCCTTTTCGTGGACCCACGTTCCGAAATAATTCCTCCACCTCCGGCAACTCCGTTGTCATACCATTTCTCTCTCCTACACTTACCTACCTTCTTCCCTTCCCCACTCCTCACCCACCTTCTTCTTCTCCCACTCACCCACCCTCTTCCCTCGTTACCCTTTCCACTCTCCAGATCAACACTCAAAGGTCTGACTTTCTCACAGCAGCAATTCACCTAATTGTTGCTAGGAGAAGCTGCTTCAGTCATAGTAAGTTAAAATTCCTCTTCTGTTCCTGATCTCTTCCTGGGAGGCATCCTTGCCCTAACCTGTATCCGCCCCTGTCACTGCACTCTGTTTATTTTCTGCTTCTACGTGATTCCCGACCTTCCCGTACTAGCAGTCCACTTACTTCCCGCATTCATCTGGTGTATCCGCATATTTTTCTTAGCACCACTATCTTCTCGATCATTCTCCCCTCATACACTCTACCTCGCGTCCACATCCTTGATATCCACGTCTTCAAGGTTCGTAGTCTTCATCCGTAACATCCGTTCCTCCAAGCCCACTATCATTCCTTCATGGACTTCTGCCTCCATTTTCTCTAGAATTTTGTCTTATACGTACGTCTCCTGTCATGCTCTGTGCCTCGTGGGCAGTCGGTTGATATCATCATACCTTCCTACTCTTTTCTCGCCCTCCACTCACTGGCACTACTGTTTTGTCTTCTTAATTCTCCTGTTCTGGCTACCAGCTATTGATCGTTATCAGTACCTCTGACGCCGAGGGCACTGTACCATTAGCAGGACGCGTTCCAGTACTGACACTGAATCTTTCCTTAGTACTTGACACCATCCAACAGCTGCTCAGTGGCCAGAGCAGAACCCCAGTACTTTACTGTATCCAGCAGCTGCTTAGTGACAAGAGAAGATCCTTCCGTAGCACTCGAAACCCATTGACACATCCTGGTAAGTTTCCCAAGCTCAATTTCTACGCCCTATCTTCACAACCGAGCAAGCTCCCACCATACACACTTCAGCCTATGACATCATATATCCGAGTAAAATTGCTTTCGTCGAGCTTCCCCACCTTCCTCCATTTGTTCTTTGTCATTATGCGTTGTTTGTTCCCTGTTTGGGGCGTGTGGCAGCAGGCAGTCAGTTGCGGGTCTTGTTGCTCAGGGGTCGGAACTGTCGTGCCCCACTTTCTAGACAGGCAATTCCCCACCCACCAATCATCGTCAACTATTCAACACACATACAACCCTTGAACACTTTGACAACTCAATCGAGTTTCGCAACTCAGAACCCACAACTTTGCAACTGGCAACTCGCTGCAACTCTATACCTAACCTCTAACCATCTTCTTGCCCAACACTTCTACCTACCCCTATCATCATCATGCGTAACTACCTATCTTGTTTTATCATCCGTTTGTCAATGTCCAATGCATTGCATTGTGAACAGCAAGCGGGGCTCTAACAATCATCTCGAGTTATTGGTTTATAACTAACTGAATCCTAGTAACTACCTGCTTACTTACTCATCCAACTCGACCGACATCCTGATTCAGCATGGCTCCCCGAAAGCGGACTGCGGATTTGAAACCCGCTTCGAGCGGCGCTAGACATACACGCACCCATCTCACAGGCACTACGAGCAAACTTAAAAATCCTAAGCCGAAGAAGGGGGAGGCGGCCCAAGCCAGGCTTGAGAACTGGAATTTTACCTGCAACCCGCTCACCGATGAGGAGCGGGCGAGAAATGGCCGAGTCAAAGGCCGCGATCTCGTCTCATGGAACAGTGAGTAGCAACTTTCGGCACCCAATCGGACTCGCCCTTCCCCTTTTATGCTCGATAGGTTGCTGACTCCCATTTAGAGCCTCGTATGATGGAAAAATGCATGCTGAACTTCGTTTATGAGTGTATGCATAATCACGTCAAAATACCTTGGGAACAAATTGCCCACCGTTTCCATCCGGGCATGTCTGCCAATGCGCTCAGGCAGCGATTCGACCGGCTCCGAAAGGAGCTCATCGCTGAGGGGCACCTTGTCCCTCCTACCGATATCAGCCACGCCAAATTGTACCGAGGCCTGGTGCGAGCCAATCAGAACCCAGTTGATGGCGATCTCAAGACAACGAGGATCGTCCGATACGAGGAGCCATTCCTCGACTCGGACTTCAATTTGCCGGACTCCACTAACTTCGTGCACAACCCGTCGAGCAGAACCAGGGTGGACATATCCGACGCGGGATCGGAGCCTGAGGAGGAGCCTGAGCTTCCCAGCAGTGGGGAAGCGTCAGTTGGTGAAGAGTCTCGGGCTGAGTCAGAAGTAGAGCAGCCACAGGAGGATCTGGCTGCCGAATCTGAAGAGGGGCCTTCCCCGCCCCCTCCGAGAAATCGTGGCAGACCGCGGGGTTCTATGAAGCAGCTGAAGCCAACTATCGAGTCGGAGGAAGAGGAGCCCCCGATGTCTGCGGAGAAGCGCCGCCGAAGCTCCCGTTCGGCAACCATGGTCCAAAAGCTATACACCTACGATTTTCAGGACTCGGATTATGGCTCCCAAGCTAGGACGAAGAAGCGCTCCATAAGTGACGTCCCCGAGGACTGCGAAGACTCGGAAGGTTCTGTGCCGAACGAGCGAAAGCAAGCGCCTCGCCAACCCAAGCGTAGCCGGGTAAGTATCTCCGTCACCTTCCCCTCTGACCTCCCTCTCTGACATAGTGATGCGTAGCCCGATCATCAAGGTTCTCCGATGCCCAGAGGTCCTCACGGCTTGGATCGCCAAGAGCTTCCCTCCCATAGCGGTTTCCAAGGTCAGGCATTTGGCAATCAACAGGCTCAGATGGAGCATAGACCTGGTCCCAGATCTTTCTACGGCAACCAGGTGGGCAGCTTCAATTTCGCGCAGCCTCCGCCGTCGATACTCATGCCTGTATCTCACTGCCCCGTCAGATTCCAGGCTCCGTCTCAGTATGACGAACGTGGCCGTATGGTCCCGACGCTTGCCTCTGGTCCTGACCCGAGAGACAGTTATCGGGGAGCTCGTGAGTATGAAGAGCTTCAGAGGCAAGAGCTCCAAAGGCAGATGATCCAGGCGGCTGCCTACAGTCAGAGACTCGCACAGCAGGCCCTGGGGCTCGGAATGCAACCGTTGGGATTCGGATTGCAGCCGCAGACCTTCCCGCAGCAGCAGAAGAGTTTCCAACAGCAACCGCAGAGACTGGCTGCACAGCTCGGCTACAGCCCGACTCGCATGGGCAGGCAGATCCTTGGCAGCTCCGCAGTCTTGGAGAGCCAGCAGGTAAGATATCAGCATTTCCCCATTACCCTATACGCACTAACTCAAACGTAACAGTATCCGGCTTCCTTCCAGCGACCTGCTACCCAGTTAGAGGAATCGATCCTTAAGGCTTCCAGTTCGAGCATTTCCGACTGTGGCTCCGCAAATACCGAGGATCCCTTGGACCACGCTAACCAGGCTCGTGCCGAGGGCCTCGCAGCGACTATGAATGATACAGCTACACCGATGGCCATCGAGGAGAGCGACACCATTCATGTGGCCAGCCAAGATGGGGTGCGGACTCCTGGTGGCACCCCCTTGGGTCCCAACGACTGGAACGTAGAATTCCCACCGAGCGGCGCTTCCGGCCGCACCACCGCAACGGCCGGCTCTATTGACGATGAAGTCCAGAGCGTTTTGGGTGCCAGTGCCGCAGAGCAGCTGGACGAGGTGCCGGAGGCAGACACGGATTTCGACCTTAACCACTGGGTCGACTTGCCCCCGAACGCAGATGATGACATATTCTAAACGATATGACAGGGTCAAGTCATCAGCTATCGTCTTCTTCTGTACGGAATCTCTCAGGTCTCGGCTATATGGTTTCCTGTTCACTGGCACTTCACATCTGAACCTGCCGGCTTCCCCCGTTCTTGTCGCCTGTCTCATGCTCTGCGTGATGACATGGCTTGTGGCGCCTCGATTGTCGGTCAGCCACGAGAGCTCATCATATGCTCTCCGTCTCGTGCAATGCACCTGACCACTACTTACTTGTTCCTCCTGTATTCACCGATGGAACTCTCTCCTGGATTTTGCCGATTAGACTTCATTCACCGAGAGGCTTCATTTCCCTTGTGCTCGTCTCAACAAGCAATAGCATCCCGGCATCCGACTGGTCTTGATTGACTGCGACGACTGCTTGACCAACTGGCCTTAAGTGATTGGACGGTCCTCATGCTTTGCTTGGAGCCATCTTTTGGCTGGGCGACGCAGATGTGTTTTCGTTCGTTCCCGTCACGGGCCTTCTTTCAACGCACCTTTTTCTCAAATGAAATGTTTCCTTGCAGACTCACTACATACTTATACCCCCTGATTTTGGCCGTGTGACAATTGGTACACGACAACTTTTGCCTCAAACTTGGTACACATACGCGGACTTGGAACTTCGTCTCCCGTCTTGGCCATACATGGTTTTGGCCAAGGATTTTTGATGGATACCATATGCCCTCCTACTCACCGGCGTTGTCCCCATTCGGATACTCCCTTACGAACCTTTTGTAATAAAGGGTTACCGGCGGGCTTTGGTATTCTGGCTCCTGGCCGACAGAGGTGTGGATGGACATTGGTTTCTTTGAGATACCCGAGGATGGCTTTATGCTATTCCTCACCCTTACGACGTTGACGCAAAGGAAGAGCCCAGGCTTGTAATTACATAGACTTATGACAATGCGGTGTAAGAACTGCCCGTAATTGATGATGTTTCCCCCTTAGCTTCTGCGTGCTTCTGATGCTCACTCTGTGATGTTGGCTCTAAGTTCTTTGATTGTATACACACAACTGCTGGACTCTGTGGTATGGTAAGCCTATGATTCCCCGATCTAATATTGTGAATGGGGATGAGTGATGCGATTATCGTGTCCTAAAGGTGCTGTTCTACTGCAGGAGCTTATAAAGGTCTATTGATATTCTATTCTCTCTACCGATCTATGAGTTATTCCAAGATCGCCATTACCGCAATATCATATCGTTGACACTAAACCCCGCGGCTGAGGGACGCCTGGTTGGAAGGCTTACGCGGAGTATCAGACAATGAGCCTCCAAACTTCCCTAGAGCAACCACGACGCGGCACACACCAATGGAGAGGTGAATCAGCGTTTTATTGTTGCATTGGCCCCTGACGTCAACTGCCTGCGGCAAAAGTTCTACAAGGAAGTAGCGAACTCCTTTTGCAGCATGTGGCTCCTGTGGATTACTCTGCCCTCGCAGTGGGTCGTAGCTAGCGGAGCAAAAGGAACGGCCCGTTGCTGACAGGGGCATCGTGTGGACAAGTGGGGATTCTTTGTTCCCTTAGGGGCAGTTCGGTTAACTTCAACAGATTATTATTATGGCCCGTGCCAACCATGTCAATCAGCAAGACAGAAGTGGAACTGTTGATTCTGATATCCCATTGATTTAAGTTTCGATCCAGTCCATACGTTATCAATTAACCGTTTCAACCGTTCGGAAGCTGTTGAAGTTAAGGTAGGGGAAAATTAACATGATAATTAAACATTATTAGTCCGGGCCTGCTAAGAAAAACCAGCAATTTTCAGCAGAAAAATGTAGAGATTGCTGATATTAAACGATACGAACGGTTTGCTGATGTTGATGTTGATTCCCCATATATATCGGATGTTGAAGTTAACCGAACTGCCCCTTAGTTTGGTAGACGGATATTCTTTGGAAATTAACTAGCGAGCAAACACCTTTTGAGGCTTCCATTGGTGGCTGCGTCTTCCTACTAACGGTTCTGAACCTACCTAAGTTTGATAGATAACGGAAATAGCGTCATCTACTGACAGCGGATGACTACAACCAGGTCGCAGGGGTATTTTCAGTTAGTTACCTCTACCTACCTACTATTTCCTAAATACGGCTAGGATGTAGCTTTCTATATAATTTGTATGGGAAATAATATTAGGGCAATATTAATAATAACAATTATTATCGTAAACTTTATCCCTTTATTATTTAATAGTAATTAACGCGATTTTAACGTAATTAAAGCCTAGCTTAAATATATTAAAAAATAACACCTTCTATATTTTTCGGCGCTATTTAAAGCTGCCCAAGGCTTTCGATATATAGGATAGGATAAAGCGTTATGTTTAAAAATGGTAGGAAACAGCAGAAGAATTAATAGATGTATTTTTACATATAAAATATATAGAAGTATACATACTAGCTGTTTAGGGAATCTTGCGGGGCGGTAGAGCTAACTGTAACGAACCTATTATACATCTACCTGGAGGTATAAGTAGTATCCAAAATAAGGTCTTGATTTGTAGGTAACAATAAGATAAGGAATAATTTAATAATCTATTTGTTAAAAAGGTTTAAAGTATTTTTTTTAATTAAAGAACGGTATAATTACCTTTAGCTAAAAGCTTAAATTAATAATTAAGGAACGAAATTAAATAAATGTTATTTATATAAGAAATCTATTTATTATATACCCCGATTTATAAAGTAAGTATATTATAAATCTGCTAAATCTGTATAATCTGGTTTTAAATTACCTAGATTAACCAAATTACTTAAAGAGTTTATCCGAGGTTTAGCCGTAACAGGTGTGCGTTAAGCCTTAAAGGCCGGTTTTTCTAAACTAGGAACCCTTGTTCCTGTAATATTATTTCCTTTTTTTAAGAATCTTTATCCCAAAGATAAGAACCGTAAGTAGTTACCTTAGTAGTTAGAAAGAGTTTTCTGGATTTTTTAGTTAATTTTATTATATTCGGTCGTATTCGAAAAAAAAAAGAAAATTTCGTTTAAATTAACGCGATTTTCGTAATATTCGCGTTAAATTAATTAAGAAGTTTGGTATTAAAGTTTTCCTTTATTCTAATTATGTTCGGCTCGACGAAACCAACTATTTTTACGTTTTTAAGCTTTTGTATTATAACTGTTATATTCGTCGTTAACGTCCTTTTTGTAACGTTTTAATTATAAATTTCCTTAAAAAGATAAACAAGACGTAGGAACGGTTGTAAAAAAAGCAATGTATTTTAAAAAATGAATTTTTGGCGTACTAGAAGGCTGTAGAAAAAGAGCGTCGTAAACAAAATGAAAAATCGCTAAAGTTTATTAGAAAGTTAAGGCGTTTGCGTTTTTAGTAAGATTTTTTGAAAAAAAATGCTATAGAAATATTAAAAAAAGGTTTAAAGTTAGATTAATTAGAAAAATAAGAAAGGATGGAAGAAGAATACTGTCGTATAAGGGAAGAGCAAACCCGGCTTGCTTTAAAGATAAACGCGTTGGCAGAAATATTTATTTTTTTTCGATTAGAACGCCGTAGGCCTGGATTTAAACAGGGAACCGTTATCGCCTTTAATTTTGGTTACGTTGGAAACGGTTAGTTAAAATTCTGGCAGTAAAACGTCTTAACCAGGTCTATCGTATTCGTTAAGTGATTAAACGGTTTCTAAGTATTTTTTTCGTATAAATACTTTTCTTATTTAACTAAATATTAAATTTTATTTTTAATTATTTTGGAATTTAGTATTCATTCGATTTCGTATTCGTCCTTATTTTTTTCGATTTTTAGATTTGTTTTTAATAAAGCGTTCTTAAGTGCTAGTTTAAACAGGGAAATATGGAAAATAGGATATATTCTTATAGTTTTGGGTAGCGTTAACCGATAATTAATTTTTAAGATAACTTCGTCGATTTTGAACGGACCGAGCTTTTTAAAATTAAGCTTGTCACTGGGTTTTTTTGTTTTAATTTATAAAATGTTTAAGGTTACGTTTTATCTTTAACGTAGCAGATAAATTTTGTTTTTTTTTTCGACAGAATTAATCCTTTAATTCTTTTTTTGTTATAGTACTGGGTTATTTTTTACTAGAAAAATTGCAGTTTATTCCGGAGGTAAATTTAAATCGTTTAATTTTTGTTGTTAATGTTTCGGTTTTAAAGGTAATTATGGTAATTTTTAATGCTTTGGCAAATATTTATTTTAATCGTTAAATTTTTATGTTATAGCTATATATAGCTGTATAGGGGGATATACCTATATTTTCGTTAACTAAAATGTTATAAACCATTTATGCTAATAGTAAAAATTTTACCTAATTATTTTATTAATAGTTAATATAATTTCGAAGGTATTATTTTAAGGTTTAAATAAATCGTTTTATTTAATTATTTATTTAGGGATAATATACTATCGAGAATTTAAATTTAGCACTAATTTGTTTAAAAAAGTTAATGCCGAACTTAAAGGTAGAAGATTTATTTTTGTCGAAAATAATCTTTTCTGGTATTTTATATTTATTTAAATAATTTCGGATAAAGGTATAAGCTAATTATTTTGCGGTTATATTTCCTTTAAAAAGTAAAAAGTATTTATATTTAGTAAATTTATTAATTATTACTTATATTCCGTTATATATAACTTTAATAACTGGGTTTTTAAAAGGAAAAAAGTTCATAATAAAATTTTATATTATAATATTCCATGCTTTATTAAAAATATCGGTAGGTTATAGTAATCCGTAAAGCTTATATCTAGCTATTTTCGTTTTGTTACAAATATTACAATTTTTAATAATTATTTTAATTATACGGCGTAGCTTAAGGAAATCGTATTTTTTTTATAGCCGTCGGATAGTTTTAAAAATTCCCTGGTATCCGTGCAGTAAATTTTCGTAAAAATTTTTACAAATCGCTTTTGCTGTTCTTTAGGAATATAAATTTTACCGTGGTATAATAATTAATTTTTTGGTTATCTTTTTAGCTGCTGGATCTTTTTTTATTTCTTTAAGTTATAGAAATTCCGGAACTGTATTCAGAGTTTTAAGGTTGGTTTCTTAATTATTTTACGTAACTGTATAATGCTATCCTTGTTATACTATAGCATTTACATACTTTTTTTAGGGATTTTAAAATCGTAATCGTTTTTGCAATTGAGAATATCCGCTTGGATGTTTTTTTTTTAATATAATATATTTTAAAATTGAATTTTGATAGGAAAATTATTTACTTTTTATATCGTTTGTTTAGTTTTTATATTTTTATAAATCGGGTAAGGTTTTTGTAGTTGGAATAAATATCGAAGGGTTTTTTAGTTCCGTTAAGAAATTGCTAATAACTTTTTGTCATAAATTAAGTATTTAAATTTTGTATTTCGGAATGTTTTGGAGTAATACGTTACTAGGTATTATCTGCCGTTTTTTTTTAATTATTTTAGGATAATATTTAAGGCGTAATTTAATATATTTATTTTTAAGCGTTTTTTTTTGTCCGAATTTAGTATCTTTATAATAGGTCCGTTAATGATTGTTTTTTTTAGCGTTCGGAATATTTTTTTTACTTTTTTTAGGAATTTAAATTCCTTTTCGGCGTATTCCTTGGTGGTGAGTTTCGTTAATGGTTTGATTATATTTCCGTATTCCTTGATTAGGTTGCGTATATAACCCGTAAATTTTAAAATTTAACGGATGTCGGTAACGGTTACCTTGTTAGAGATAAACTAGTTTTTAATTGCTTTTAATTTGAAACGTTAAATTTGAATTTGGCCCGGAATAAAAATAAATTTTAAAAAGTTTAGTTTTTACGTATATTATATGTTTTTGTTTACGTTAACTAGGAAATTCGCCTTTTCCAAAGTTTCTAATATTAAAGCTATATATTTCTTATATTTTTCGAGGTTTTTAGAATAGATAAGTATGTTATTAAAGTACATAAAAATAAATTGGTTTAAAAATTTGCGTAAGGTGGTTATAACTATGTTTTGAAAATTTGCTGGGGTATTAGTAAGCTTAAAGGGTATTATTTTATATTCGTAGTGCTTATGTATTGTTTTAAAAAGATATTTTTTATTTTTTTCCTTTTACTATACGGATAAGGTAATATCCTTTTTTTAAATTAAAGGCTGTAAATTATTTAACTTTATCAATATTTTTTTCTAGTAGTTATTAATGTTAAGGGGTATTTATTTTTGATGGTGATGTTGTTTAATTGTTAATAGTCGATTATACGTTAATAAATAGGGTTTCCATTTTTGTTGATTTTTTGTTTGCCGTTTTTAATTTTTGGTATTATTATTATAGGATATCCGGCTGGTAATTCGGAAGGTTATATGTATTTTCGTTCTAGGTTTTGTTAGATGCTTTTTTATAGGGCTTTTATTTTTTTTTGGGTTTATATGGTAAATTTTGTATAATTTAAGGTGTTACCTTTCCTTGATAGGTATTTTATGATTTTATTGATTATATTTTAGCAGTTTATAGTTTATTTGTTTTTTAAATAATATTTTGAATTTGTAATATTCGGGGGGTATTGTAGTAGTTGGGTCCGAGATTTTGGATTTTTTTATTAGGTAATAGATTTGTTTTTTTTATTGGGGATGTTAGTTATTTGTTTTAAAAAAGTCGTTAATTTCTTTAGTTGATATAAGGGTTGCTGAAACGTAACTACGGTATTTCCAGTATAATATCGTATTTAGAAATATTTGCGATATTTAGTAAAAGTTGTTTTTGATATTCTTATATTTATACGGGGAGTTTTTTCGTTTTTCGGAGAATTTGTTTATTTTCGTAAGTAAATAAATTACCGTTTACTATGCGTAATTTATAGGATTTTAATTTGTATTTTTATAGAATCTGGTGTTTTTCTGCTGTTGTTAGGAAAATGAAGTTGTTTTTCTGCTGTTATTGGGAAAATGAAGTTGTTTTTTGCTTTTAAATTAATTATGGTTTAAAATATTTTATTTCTGTATTAAAGAGGAATCTTAATTTATCTGGGTATTTTTTTGGTTGTTTTGTATAAGGTTTTATAAATAAGGGCTTTTCGATACTTTAGTTTCGAGGGCTTTAAATGTTTTTTTTTGATTTTTAAGGTCGTCCAGCTTAAGCGAGTTTTTATTTGCGAACTTTTTTAACGGCATATTTGGTATATTAATCGTTCTGGTACCGGAACCAGGTTTTCTTGTTATATTTATATTCGGAAATAAAATTTTTTGTTTAATTAGGTTTTAGGTTTTGCTTTTTACGGGTTATAAAGTTAGAAAAGTAAATTTCCGAAAAGGTTGGTTTTATATTTAGGAGTTTATATTGGATGCAAAATATCGGGAAGTAATATAAATATCTTTGCGATATGGCCTTTTGATTCCGTTTTAATTTAAGATATAGGTAATAAAATTTAGGGTATTTTGGCTATCGTAAAGTTTCGATATATCTATATTTGTTATCGGGTTCGGTAGGTGTTTTTTTCGTTTTATCCGGGTTAAAAAAATTTTTTTTTTTTTTTTTAGTTCGAAAATAGATAAAGTAATTATTAAAATAATAGGCGGAGAAATAGAATGAATTATAGGGATTAGTTTAGGGTTTCTTTAGGTATATAATATATTCGGGGAGTTTGTAAAGTTCCGAAAACAATTATTCGTAATTGTGAAAATTTGGCCGAAACTAGCCGTTTGCTTTATATATTTATATAACGTCGTATATCCAGGTGGTAAAGGTATTTTAGCTTAATAGTTATCTTAAAAGCCGTTTATTCTAGGTGATATTTACAGGTTTTAACCTTAGAGTTCTGATAATTAAGATAATTTTTGTATTTTAAGATATCGTTTTGGATTTAAATAATCGTAATAATAATAAATTTTGGCTGGAAAAAAATCGAATTAATTTTTTTTCTTTTTTACCTTCTTATTTATTTTTTATTTAACTGCTTTAGCTTTTTTCTAGGGTTAAGGAATCCCTTTTTTTTAACGTTTTTTTTAAAGGGAAAGTAATACTTGCTTTTAAAATGTCTTTTCTTGTTATAATTAAAACATTCTATATTAAATTTATTTTTTTAAGCTTTTTCGAAACGGTATTTGCTTTTTTTTAAGGCTTACTTTTGTTTTTCTTAATTCGGCTGTTTAAGCCTTTATTATCGTTTTGCTTGTTAATTCCTTTTTTTAAGGTACTGATTAAAAATTCGTTTATCGGTAATAATAATTATATTAATATATTTTACATAAAATTTTATTTTAGGTATTATGTATAGTTCGTTCTTAACTTAAGGTTTTAAGCCGTCGTAAAAAAAAAAAAAATAATGCGTTTTCTGGCAGATTAAAAATTGCTGCTAAACGGTTAAATTTAGTTATATATTCCGTTATTAACTTAATTTAGCGGAGGAAATATAACTGTTTAACCGCGTATTATTTTTTATCGGGATCTTTAAGTAAAGGTCGTATCTTTTTTAAAAAAATATTTATAATCGCTAAAAATCGCGTTTGTAAAACCAGTTTGTGCATGTACTTAGTAAATGGATCAGCTCCCTGTATGTATATAGCTAAATACCTCAATAGCACTTTACCTTGCATAATCGCTAAAAATATAATTAGTAATATCTGAAAATATACGAAGGTAATTTTTTAAGTAATTTTTTATAATAGGTTTAAACTATAAAAAAATTCTTCCAGCAAGTACCTGGGAAATTAGCTATTACCTTTTAATAATCCTCTGTTAAAGAACTTTTATAAAACTTAAAATAAAGTCTAACCTGGACCAGGAATCCTTTTACGTCCGTAGTTCTATTATAAGGCTTAAGGGCAGCAAGTTTATAATTTTTAACGTTTGGCATTTCTTAGTAAGCAGGGGGTGGAACGGTGTTTCTTCGAAACTGATTTATTCCGAATAACGGTAGTACCGAAAATTTCTGTTATCGTTACTAATAAGCGAATTTGACGTTTTCTTTTTTTAAGGTCTAGAATTCGCTTATTATAATAAACAACTTTTTATTAAAGGTAAGTTCCTTTTTTTTGTCCTTTTAACTTTTTACTCCGTATTTTTCTTTTAGTTTTTCCTTAACTTCCTTCTTTTTTTTAAACTTTTTACTTTAAACCTTAATAATTTCCTTAGAGTCGTAAGTAAATTGTTAGGGTTAAGAAAAAAAATGACCTTTTTAAAACCGAATAATAAATAGTATTATATTAGTAATTAATTAAAGGATTTTGTTAAGGGGTGGTAAATTATTTAATCCGGTTACGGATTTCTTATTAATTAGTAACGGGAATTAGGTATGCTGTTTATTTTTTAAACGTCGTTTTATAATATTATCTTTATTAAGTTTAGGAGAATTTATACCTAACTAGGCTTTAAATTATTTGTCGGCTATTAATTAAAAAATTATTAAAATATAACGAACCTGTTATATATTTACCTGGAGATATAAACAGTATTCGAAATAAGGTTTTAATTTGTAAATAATAATAAGGCGAAGAATAATTTAGTAATTTATTCGTTAAAAAGGTTTAAGGTAATTTTTTTTAATTAAAAAATAATGCAGTTATTTTTGGTTAAAAATTTAAATTGATAATTAAAAAACGAAACTAAGTAACGTCCCGGATAAGCTTACGGGATAAACAAGCTTACGGGATAGTTTTTAATATATTTTAATTATTTAACTTTAATTAATTATTTTTTAATATTAATAACATAAAACGGCTTATAAAAGAAATAAAAATAAATTTAGCCGTTTAAGTTAAAAAACGAAACCCGATATTTAATTATATAATATTTAATTTTATTTATAAAATCGCTTATTTTACTTTATACTTACGATATATTAATAAATCCTTTAAAACCGATATTATCTTTAATTTGCGAAACTTAACGTCGACCGAAAAATAATTAATTGTTAACCGAATTTTTAATTTAAATGCGTAAACGTTTTTTATCCGGTATTAGTATATTAAAAATATAGCGAATTTATTATTTGCGTAATGCGTTACGGAACGTATTAAGGTTAAATAAATATTTAATTTTGTTAAAAGGTAATAAAAATTCGAAACGCGTTTTAATTAAAAAATAAATTATTAAAAGGTTTTATACGAAAATTTAGAGATATTTTGTAAATAGTTTAAGTTTATTTTGGTTATAATTACAAAATACGGTATCGTAAAGGAGGATATTTATAATTTCGACGAAATAGGATTTTTGATAGGGTTTTTTATAATAGCCGGTATAGTTATTATTAATATTAAAAAATGTAAAAAATTTAAATAAGCTTAGTAAAAAAATCAGGAATAGTTTATAATAATATAAACTGTTAATTTTTAAAACTGGGCCTTGTTTTTATTTATTATTTTTACCGGGAAAAACTACTTTTTTTGTTAGTTTACTGATAATTTATTTTTATTTAATTAGAAAATTGCTATAAACGAAAACGGTTAAACGATAAATAAATTAAGTTTAAAATAAATTAAATATTTTAATAAATATATTCGAATACGTATTAAAAGTTCGAAACGTTTTTTTATTTTTAATAATTACGAAAGTTATTATTCGATCGAATTCGAAAATTATTATAAGATTAATGATATTGTTATATTTTATATACTTATTTATTCCTTTTATCGGTTTTAATTTTTCGACGTATCTTATTTTTCCGTATTAAAACGCGTTTATTTATTATATATTAAAAGTTTTATATAACGTTATATTATTTATATTATTAAGGAAAATTTTATCGCCGGTTTTCGCCATACGTTTAAAGTTATTATAATAATTAATAATATCAAATCCGGATTTACAAAAACTGGTTTCGTTTTATTTAATTTTAATAACGTTTTTTCCAAATTTAAAATTCCTTTAGTTATACTTACGTTAACCGTTTTCTTGTTAATCTTTACCGGTTTTATTCGTTTTCCGTTTGCGAAAACTTTTAGAAATATTAAGGAAATAATAAGATAAAAACGTTACTTATAAAAAAGGATCAGAAATTACTAGGGTAATTTGCCGACAAGAATCGTTAAATCGGCGAGTTTTTTAATAAAAAGTAATATGTTACTTTTATACGAAATTGTTTTTTTTTAAGAAAAAGTTATTTAATTACGCGAAACGAATTATATCTTAAGTAAACGTTATAAAATTAAAAATGTACGTTTTTAAAAAAGAGGAATATTTATTATAAAGGAAATAAAGGTTTTTATAATTAAAAAAGAAAGTAATAATAAATAATTGCAGTTAAAAAAAGTTAAAGGTAGTTGTTATAAAAAGGTTTAAACGAAAAACCGGAAATGTAGTATTTACGGAAAGCCCGGATATAATATACGTATTTATAAGAAAGTTATGGAAATATCTGGTAATAAAAAATCCGATTAGTTTAAATTAATTTAATATATTGTAATTGATTAAATTAAGTTTATTGTTATAAGGTGTTAAAAACTATTTCGTAAGCTTGTTTATTCCGTAAGCTTATCCGGGATGTTAAATGTTATTTATATAAGAAACTTATTTATTATATACTCCGATTTATAAAGTGAATATGTTATAGATTTACTGGATTTATATAATCTGATCCCAGATTACCCAGATTAACCAGATTACTTAAAAAGCTTATCCGAGGTTTAACCGTAATAGGCGCGTATTAGGCTTTAAAGGCCGGCTCCTCTAAAACGGGAACCCCTGTTCCTATAATATTAACTAACTGAAAATACCCCTGTAACCTGGTAGGGTGGTTAGCTAACTGACGTAATAAACCTACTTAAAGTAGAGATTTGCTATTTTTGCAGTGAACCTTTTGCTATTTCTGTAGTGGTCCCACTTTTATATCTGGCTCTACCTGCTACACCGCCGCTACCTGGTAATACAATTATATGTAACTACAATTGCACCTGTAATTGCAACTTCTTAATTTGAATTTTTCAAAGCTTCGTAATAGTAATAACAATAACAACAATAATAACAATACCGTTAACAGTATCTACAGCTTTATCGGCGCCCGCGGCGCCATTTATAGCGCCTAGGGTGGCGATAACCTTAACCATTACGGCTGCCCTGGACCTTAAACGCCGTCAGCAAGAACTCGTTACTGCTACGCACCGTCCTAATACGTAACAGGTTATTTCAAGCTAAAGCCAGGCTGTAGCTGATACGATTGACGATAATTAACTGCTATATAGGGTTGCAAAAATGTTGCAACGCTTTAGAATACGTTAATTTAGGAAATATTAATATAATATAGCTGGAATTTATTGCAAGTTTTATTAATAAGGGTGCGCCTTGATAAATTAATTAAAAATGGGGGTATTTTACATAAGGGGGTTTCTAAGGGAAGACTAGGTGCGAACTGGCGGGTATGCCAGGTGTATGCCAGGTGGAAGTGGGGCTACTGCAGAAATAGCAAATCTCTTAAAGTATCGTCTTGCCGTATGGGATAACAATGACGTTGTACTTGGATTGGGTGAAAATTAAACTCACTTAAGGGATAGTGTACTTGCTGCCCGAGTCCATATGTGCATTGGTCAGTGCATATCCTTTATACGGTCTGCTAACTCAGCCACGATAACGGAGTCATTACCCGATAACTGCAACTCATCGCCAATTTGACGGGTTCGGTAGTGTCGCCAGGTTGGAAACTACGCAAGTATGGTAGCGCAGGTACGCAAGCGTCACCAATTCGCCTCTGACTTCGCAACGACAGCGGAGTCGTTACCAGCTACTTGTACAACTCGGCGCCGTATCAGCAAGAACACCAGAATCGCTATAAGGTTAAGGTATGGTAAGGGCCGCGATTTGCCCAGTTGGATATCTACTATGAGTCTAGTCTATATTTGGAATAAGCCTCGGAATGGGCCCCTGATTTACTTCACCCAACTTATCCTCCACTAGTGAACTGGATAGTGGTTAAGGTCGATGAAACCGCGAGTCAATTCCCTTCATACCTGTCATTGATGAGACGTCGCTCCATGTAGAAGAGATAGGCGACAAGGAGCTCCATGGTCTGTTGCTATGATGGCGGGATAATCGCTGTTCCTTCAGCGCTCTTTGAATAGGCGACTTTACCTTTCCATGTCCTACAGTCATACTATCCAGATATCCTTGTAGGAGACACAGCTACGTAATAGGAATTCTGAGCAGCCAGCCCTTGGGTATCACTACATTCAGCCACGGCCAATAGACAGAAAAGATGGAAGCAAGGAGTAAGTTCATTAGTTGCGCATTACCCCTGAAGAATAGTTGACTAAGAGAGATTAGGCAGGATCGTTTCGGCAATAAACACCAAGTATCGAAGACAGCGACGGACAAAGATCACAGGCTCCCCGATACAACCCTTTTTCCTATACGCGGACAGAGATACCCGTAGACAATGAGAACCACAGTGAGCATCTTCAGAAGTCTGGACCTGGCATGGCGCCCTTTCAACTAGCTTCTGCTTCCCTAGTTGGAAATGTATCGGCCTTTGAGGCCCCACCCGCTTTTCAACCGTACGCTTTATGCTTCGAATGACAAACAAGCTGCAGCCGGTCGATCCCGCGATGCAGGTGGCGATACTACCACGGAGGATGCTTCGGACGACAAGCAGGCTGCAACTCCCCGGTCTTCTCTGGCCGGACCTAACGAGGAACGAGCCAACTCTGATACCCTTCCTCAAGACCCGTGGATAGAGTTGAAAGCAATGCAACCAGTCTACCGCGAGGCCATAATATTGCACAACCTTCGCGCGCAAACTATCCATCTAACCTCGCCGATTTATGGACATCCATCCACTTGAAGCTATCATTATGGACATAATGGCCATAATATGTGAGCTGTGGCGATCCAATACAAATAGTGAGGGGCTATAGCCCTACCAGCCACATATACGACACATTACTAGTGAATCGTAGTGCCTATTCGAAGTCCAGACGTCCACCACGTGGCCATCCATCCGGGGGAATTGCTATTCCCACCCGTTGAAATTATATGACCGTGGATAGGCTGCAATCAACTCCACTGGGTGCTCCGTGGAGTGGATTGCGTTGCTTTCAGCTCTAAGTGGAGATAGGTATAAACAAGCGAAACTGGCTCCAGTAGACTCCGCCGGCTGTCAAGAAGACATCCAGGGGCATAGCAGGATTGCTTAAGATGCATCCATTCGTTGAATGGATTCGGCGTGTTATAACGGATGTGGTGACATAGCAGAGTAAGCAGATCCCTTTCGTCCTATAAGATGACCACCCTATCTACGCCCCACTGTTACGACCCAACGGAGGGGAGGCCTCGGAAACGGTCCTAGCGGACCGAAACAGGACCCAAATGGGTTAAGTCACGTGATTTGGATTTTTCCCGTTTAAAAGATCTAATTGAATCTATACAAATCTAATGCTTTTTGGATCCGTAAAAACGATAAGATCCATGAAAAATCCAGGTTTTACGAAGGATATATGTATACGTTCGTTACTTTATAAGCTTAGATAACATTAGCTTACAATATAACTTGGTTACTTAAGACGTTTTTGGTATTACCAGACGTAATTAAGTTATTTTTGTTGTTTAAATTCCCGTAATATAATTGTTAACATAAACCGTACGACTTAGTTTAATAATTAATTAACTAATTTAACCGTTATACGTTATAAGCTTTTATTTAGTAATATTGTTAAATTTTAAGTAATTATCCAAATTATTAAAATAGCCTTTAATACCGAAAAGAATACCGTTAATTAATAACTCCAAAATAAAATTAAAGAATTAAAAGTAAAAATTTTGCAATTTAAAAAGTTAGCCAAAAAAAATTTTAATACTTTAAAGGTTAAGATTAAGAAACCCTAATTTTACGATAAAAAAATTAATGTTTAAGGTTTTTTTTACCTAAGTACGAATGTACTTACGGTTCCTGGCTCTCGACGACCCAGAAGATAAGATTCTTGCTATTGCGGCATTCTTTACCAGGGATGTATTTAACTGGTTTTGTCGGCAGATATGGTGATTTATTGTTGGAAGGTTAAAAGGATTAAAAGGGCTTTGATTTGTAGCCCTAGGATTGCAAGGACAAAAGAGCTGAAGCTATATCTAGCTGCTTTCCCCCCCTTAGTTAGAAAGGATAGGATACACCAGAACCATAACCTGAAGAATACAACATAATTTGCCCATATAGTAACATCTTCTAGTTTTATTTATTAACATCCTGATCTAGTTTGTATTGTAATTCGAAGTACCGCTCCGTTTCGGTACAGAAGGCTAGGAACGGCAGGCTCGGTATAAAAGCGCTTTAAAGCAAAAAAATTACGAAGGCTTAACTTTAAAAAAAGTTTTAAAATCCTTTTAATCGTTTCGAACAGAATTAAAGCGTCTGCATACGTAGGGCCGTTATCGATTAAAAGTAGAGGCTCGTCGACGCGGTAATATCCGAAAAAATTCGAAAAAAAGATTTTCGAAAGAAAAAACCTTAGAAAGAACCCCAGAAAGGACCAGAAAGAACCAAGATGGCAACTGGAAAAGGAATAGCGTTTAAAAAAGACGTTGGTTAACCGGAAAGCTTTAATATGGAACAATTAATAAAGGCGTTTGTTACGAAGAAAAAGGATACGTACCTGGATTGGAAAAATTTCGACTTTAAATTTAACGAAAAAAATCGGTTACGAGGCAGTAATAACTGGGAGATGTAAAAGACGGCTGTCTAAATAGCCCTAATGGCGGTTAAGTACCATAACGGTAATTCGGCAAAGCTTAGCCATATTAATAAAACCAAATTAGCCGCTGCGGTTATTACTAACGTTAAAAAGCCCCCATGGCAGTCGTTACTGGACTTACAAAGGGAACGACGGAAATAATCAAGGTGTATAACGACTTTGTCGCTGAATTTCGAGAGAAGGATTTGAAAAAAGAAAATGGCAACAGCCACAACGCGAACCGACAGAACAAGCCCCCATGGAACAAGGATGGCCAGCCACTTTGTTACAAATATAGTAAATACGGACACATAGCAAAGGACTGCCCGAAAAAACAGAAGCGTAATGGTAAATGCAAAGCTAGCTTTATCCCGGAAGGGTTGCAGGACTTATACAGAACGGATGGAAAGACTTTTTGATAACTTCTAAGGCGACGGCGAGGTCTGGATAACTTCTTGGCAACCCTAAGGCCATAAAGGCGTGTCGGCAGATATGGTAATTTATTATTAAAAGGTTAAAAGGATTAAAAGGGCTTTGATTTATGGCCCTAAAATTGCAAGGACAAAAGAGCTAAAGCTATATCTAGCTACTCTCCCCCCCCCTAATTGGAAAGGATAGAACACACCAGAACCACAGCCTGAAGAATGCAACACAATTTGCCCACAGGTTTAAATTAATTATAAGGGATTACTTGGAAAACGTAAAAAACAATATGGAAACGTTTATTAAGGAACTTTCCGCCAATTATTCTAATTTCGAAGAAAAATTAAAAGCTGATTTCGATAATTCTGATAAAAAACGTATTACTACGTAAAAAATTTTATAATTACGATAAAAAGGATTAGCGTTTAAGTACGTAATAAAGTTCCGGAATTTAATAGTAAAAGCGGGATAAGTAAACGAAAAGAATAATATTTTAATTGATATATTTTATAAGGGATTAAAGAACGATATTAAGGACGAAATAATCAAGTTAAAACAATTAATTTCCCTAAATAAATATATTACTAAGGCGGTAAAAATCGACAATCGACAGTTCGAAAAACGATAAAAAAAAAAGTTAATATATTTTACGATACAAATTTAACAAGTTTAATTAAGGAAATGGACGTATTCCGTCCTTTATTTCCTATAAAATTTAACCGGGCTTAATGGAAATTAAGATAATCCAGTAACGGAATTAATCTTAATTTAAGTATTACAATTATAATAAAATAAGATATAAAGCCTTTTAATACAAGGTATTTAAAAAACTTCGACAGAATAACTAGAGTCCCATATCGGAAGGATAATAACCGAATAATAAAAAAAATAACAAAAAATCGATTAATATAATCTAATTACGGTATACGGTAACGTAATAGTACGAGAATTATTTAGGATAAAAAACCTTTATTAAAAAAAAATTACTTACCTAATTCCGATAAAAGAAATAACAATAAAAGTAAAACTAATTGGCTTTATAAGAATAATTATAAAAATATTATAAATAAAAGGAAAATTTGTACCCAGGAGAATTAAAACGATATACAAAAATCCACGTTATTTATTGCAACAAGCCTAAATATTAATTTTATTAAGAATGGAAGAAGGTAATTTACCAGCGCATAATTCGAATATACCAGTAAAAGTTCGATTTTAAATAACAAAAAAAAAATTAACAAGAATAATTAATAATAATATCAATACTTACGATTATTTGCAAATAAAGATAAAATCGATTAAAAAATAGCTTTATAAAGCTAATTATCCAGAAAATTATACCTATAAAAAAATCCTTTTTGTTATTTCAGATAGTACGATTATTAAACGGAAAAAGAATTCATTTAAAAAACGGTAGAAAGATACTATTAGCAGGCCCTTACCGACTTAAGCGTCCAGTTAACCTTTACTACCGATTTAAAGGAAAAAAAAGTAATTAAAAAAAAAATCAAAAGTTTCACTAAAAAAAGTTAGTAAAATTCGGAAAACGAGAAGGAATATAATAACCAATAGGAAAACGATGTTTCGTAAATAATACTATTAGACGAAGGAATAATCGAAACTCTTACGGAACAAATTTACGAATAACTAAATATATAATAATAATTTAAGTAATTGCAAAAATAAATAACGCTAATAAAAAAATAACTAAAAGAATTTCGAACATAAAACGATCGGAACGAAAAAACGCTACGAAAACTCTTATAGATCCTAAAAAAACAGCGCCACTTATAAAAAAACCGCAGGTAAACGAAGGAAAAAAGGTTAAACCCTAACACCTTAAAAAGGCTCTAAATGCAACGATCGGAACTACGGGCAACAACGCCATTATAATACGAATACGGATTAAGAAAAACTGGTACACCGTAATAATGGATTACGGAGCAACGACTGCGAACTACATCAGTCCGGAAGTAATAAACCAGTTAAAGCTACCATAAAAGGAAAAAAGTCACCCTTACAAAATCGAAAATACCGAAAGTTAAAAATTCGCCTATAATAATAAATAGGTTAAACGCGAAATTAATTACCTTAAAACCTTTATCGAAAGAAAAAAACAAACCATTAATTTTAACATTATTTCGTTAAACGGATACGACATAATCCTAGGAAAATTATAATTACGCCAATATAACCCCTTAATCGATTAAGAAACTAATTAAATAAACTTTCGTTTATTTCCTAATATAAAACAAAATACAAATAACATAAAATTTCGATATTCGATCGATAAAAATAATAAATACAAGCATAAAAATATAATAAAAACCTTACTACCTAAAGCAATAAGAGATATCTAAAATAAAAGGTATAACAAAAGAATATAACGCATTATTACGAATTTTAAAACGCAATTTCGATAAATAAACGACGATTTATAAACATAGCCCGAGAAATTACTAATATAAATGGCGAAAGTATTATTATAATATTATAAATATAAAAAACTTTTCCAGAAAAAGTTCGATACGAAATTACCATAACATAATAAATAAAATTATAAAATAATTTTTATAAACGGTAAAATAATTGCTTTTTATTTTATTTACAACTTAAACGAAATAAAATTATACGTTTTTTGTAATTACTTAAAAAAAAAATTACGGAAAAAATATATATAACGCTTCAAGTTATTAACAAAATACCCGATATTTTTCGTTTTACGAAAAAACGGGAAATTACGACTTATTATTAACTATCGACAACTTAACAATATTACCGTTAAAAACAAAATATTATTACCTTTAATTACCGAAATTAAGGATCGATTTCGGAATACCTAATAATTTGCAGCCTTAAACCTGTAAAAAAAATATAACCAAATTTAAATTAAACCAAAAAATAAATAAAAAACAACTTTTAAAATAAAATACGGATTATTTAAATATTTCGTTATACCTTTCGAACTTACGAATATATTAATAACTTTTTAACGGATAATTAATTACGTACTCCGAAAGTACCTTAACATCTTTATTATATGTTACCTCGACGATATCCTCATTTATTCGAAAATAAAAAAAAAATATGCAGGATACGTTTATAAGGTCTTACAAACTTTACAGGACGTTAACTTTTTGATTAACGCGGAAAAAAATACCTTTTACATTTAAAAAATTAAATACCTAAAATATATTATTACCCCAAAATATATTAAAATAGATTTTAAAAAAATTACTGCAATCCAGAATTAAAAAATACCTACTAATATTACCAAAATGCAAGTATTCCTTAAACTTGTCAATTATTACCGACGATTTATACGACATTTTAATAAGATTATAATACTATTAACGGAACTTATTAAAAAAGATCGACAATTCGTATAAGTTCTAACTGCAAAAAAAACCTTTTAACGGCTTAAAAACGTTCTTATTAATAAACCCGTTTTAATAATATATAACCTAAATAAACCAATAAAACTTAAAACCAACGTTTTAAATTTTGCCTTAAAAACAGTAATTTACCAACGAAACGATAAAGGAAAATTATACCCTATCGCCTTTTATTCGTACAAATTATATAGTACTAAACTTAATTATTTTATTTACGATAAGAAATTCCTAATTATCGTTAAGGCTTTTAAAAAATTTAAATATTACCTTAAGGGAAATTAATATTAGGTAAAGGTATATATAAATTATAAGAATATCTTTTACTTTATAACTATAAAAAAATTAATTAAACGATAATTACGTTATACGAAATATTTTTCAAAATTCGATTACGTTATTATCTATCGTAAAGGATTAGAAAATAATAAAACAAATACCTTTAATAAATAACCGGGTTTAAAAGATCTTAAAGTAAAAATATAATAAATTATATTTAATTAAATATTAAAAGGATATTTACAATAACGATATATTAATATTATTAAAATATTTATATCGAACATATATAAGGAAATGTAGCAATATTATAACAATTTACCTAAAAACCAGAAAATAAATAAGATTTACGTACCAAAAAAGCATTAAAAAAACTTAATACGAGAAATATATAAATATTAACTATACGGACACCCAGGGATTTACAAAACCTTAAAACGTTTACGACAAACATATTATTTCCATAAAATGAAATTAACTATATAAAGAATTATATAACAATATAACATTTACGTTAAAATAAAAGTTAAACGATATAAACCTTACGGAAAATTATAACCTTTACTAATTGCTAAATAACCATAAAATTTAGTTATATTTAACTTTATTATAAAACTTCCATTATTAAAAGATTTAGTTACGGGTATATATTATAATAATAATTTTATAATCGTTAATCGATTTACGAAATTTTCTTACTTTTTACCTTATAACAAAAATACGGATACCGAATAAATAATATATATCTTTTTTCGATATATATGCAATATATACGGATTACCAGCGAAAATTATATCGAATAAAGGCGTAACTTTTATTTTAAAGTTTTAACAAAGCTTAATGGTATAATTCGGCCTAAATTATAAATTGTTAAGTACTTTTAAACAATAAATAAATAGATAAACGGAAAAAATTAACCAGATATTAGAAACGTATTTACGATATTATATTAATTACAAATAAAATAATTAGGTTAAAAAGTTACTTATCGTACAACTAACTTATAATACCAGTTACTATAATAATATTAAGACGATTTTAATAATTGTTAACTTTAGTTCTACCCTAGAAATATATAAAGAAATACGAAAAGGAGAATTAATTAACGTTAAAGTAATTTTTATTTTAAAACAACTTAAACAATTATATTAAGAAATAAAAACAAAAATCTAATTCGTACGCGAACAAATAAATAAATATTATAATTAGAAAAGGTTAAAAGAATTAACCTTTTTAAAGGGGGAGATAATTTATTTAGCTACCAAAAATATCAAAATAAAACGACCAAGCTAAAAATTTGATTTCAAATATATCGGCTTATATAAGGTCGTTAAAAAAGTTTCAGAAAATAATTATTAATTAAAACTTTTACCGAAGGCCAAATTTTACCTAATTTTTTATGTTTCCTTATTCAAGTTAACGGCAGATATTATTATGGTGTACATAATATAAAACGATATAAAAGTAAAGGAAAAAGGGAAAATATTCGATATACGGAAAAAAAAAGGATTTACCTAATACTTGATTAAATAGAAAAATTATTTAAATTCCGAAAATACCTAGGAACCAGCAAAAAACCTTACTGGCGCCCAACGTCTGTTAAGGAATTTTTATTAATAATGTCGGAATTACCAAAATTAAAAATGTTCCAATTTACGTTATTTAAAAACGGCCAGTTGGACGCTTTAAAAATAAACTAGTTATTCGGAACAAAAACTTAGGTAGAGGACGACGTATTCGTTTTTAATTATTCCTGCTTTTCCAATTTATCCATAAATTAAAAGTTACGATTGATAATTTTTATTTCCTAAACGTAAAAAAATCGTTTTTAGCGGCGAAGGCGAAGGAAATAATTAATAATCTCGTTAATATCACGCTATTTGCGTATAAGGTTTTCCTTTAGTTTTTGCTAAAAACGTAGTAGGGTTTTTTCCGTTATAGCCTTTTTACGGTTTAAGTAGTTTTTTTCCTTTTTAATATAACAAAAAGAATTAATAGGAATACCGGACTTATTATAACGACGACGATGTTTGATATATTCGCTGCAACGACGAATTTCTTTTATTATTTGACATTTTGTCCCTTTTTTAAAACATAGCGTATACGGTATTACTTTAAAACCAAATTTAATAATATAAGCAATTAAAGATTTAAGGTTTTCTTTTTAATTTGGACGATTACGGGATTTACGATTAATAACGCGATTACTTATAATAAAAAATTAATTTATTAGGAGAAGAAAAAGCTTTAAGAATAAAGATTCTAAAAAAGGGAAGATCGTATTACGACCTAACGGAAGGGAGGCCTCGGAAACGGTTCTAACAGACCGAAACAGGATTTAAATAGGTTAAGTTACGTAATTTAGATCTTTTCCGTTTAAAAGATCTAATTAAATCTATATAGATTTAATCCTTTTTAAATCCGTAAAAACGATAAAATTTATAAAAAATCCAGGTTTTACGAAAGATATATATATACGTTCGTTATTCCATAAGCTTAAATAGTACCAGTTTGCAATATAACTTAGTTACCTAAAACGCCCTTAGTATTACCAAACGTAATTAAGTTATTTTCGTTACTTAGATTCCCGCAATACAACTGCTAATATAAACCGTACGGCTTGGTTTAATAATTGGTTAACCAACCTAGCTGTTACACCCACCCCCTTAACGCGCCACCATTTCCCATATAAAATCAACGAAATCGCATATTTATAATTAATTAATAAAAATAGATATTAAAAAGTAATTAACGGATTAATAATTAATGACCTTAAATATGGCCGTATAGAAATTATTATTTAAAAATATTGATGTTTTTATTACGAAACTAAGAGTTAAAGTTGTA